>QNTS01002817.1:6100-22025 GCA_003317085.1 Hucho hucho | reverse complement strand
TGACCAAATACTTATTTTCCACCATAATTTGCAAATAAATAAATAAAAAATCCTACAATGTGATTTTCTGGATTTCTTTTTCTCATTTCGTCTGTCATAGTTGAAGTGTACCTATGATGAAAATTACAGGCCTCTCTCATCTTTTTAAGTGAGAGAACTTGCACAATTGGTGGCTGACTAAATACTTTTTTGCCCCACTGTATATAAAACATATAAAAGACCTATCCCGTGCATGGATAAACCTGAACACTCTACACCCACAACACCGTGGTCCATGAAGTCTATATGCCAGGGTACAGCCCCTAGCCATGTGATAGAGACCCCTTTCTCTGGGGCCTTGCACTGTCATGGTTACGCTCCCACTATATACGCCGTCTGTGTGCCTACATGTCTCCACTCTCCATAAAATAGAAAAAGGCCTTAGTGTGCACTTTGAGCGGCCCAGTGCTCTGCCTGCCGGTAAACAGGGCGGTGCTGCACACACAGGCATGCCGCTGAACAGTTTAACCCTTGATCTCGTCCAATCAGGGGTTGAGCTGGCCAGCCAGGGACAAACTTTGCCCAGAGTGGTTAACCTCCCGGCAGCCAGCAGGGCTACGTGTCTGGACTGGAGCTAGTTTGGAGAGTAGAGGCTGAATGATCAGACAGTAAGAGTCAACACTGGAGAATGAGAGGGCACACAAACAGAAAGTCTACTTAGACCAACCTATACAGTCTATAGATGACCCGTCTCCCTGACAAAACGCATCCACACACACACACACACACACCCCTGTATCTCCACCCACAACCGCTGCTGTCGTTAACCAATGCCACACTCACGGACACACACACACGTCTCATACACTCAGCGAGTGGGTCACACACACCTGTCCCATTGTAATTCAGTGGGGGCTCCAGCTAACAGCTTCAACCAGAGCCAGAAACAACAATTTGCCGGTGATCAGTGTTCCCGCTCATACTGCATGCTGGTCCTCATCTACACCACACAGATCCTACTAACACACTCTGGAGGGTCAAAATACAGCCATTCATATTGTAGAACACCATTAAGGGCACACACACACACACAGTTCCAAAACATCCACACACACGGTTAGAGAAGCGATGTTTAAAACAGACGGCGCCAGGCTTTGGCAGAAGTGTGAATCAGATGAATTAGGTCAAAGAGTTGTTCAGAGACAGCAGTAGAACAGGCTGTTCCTACAGGGCCACAAAGAGGCAGCAGCAGAGCAGGCTGTTATAGGGGCACAATGAGGCCATTTAGGCCAGAATGGACACGTACCAAATCATACAAATAGATAAAGACATTCTTAGGGCCTAATGAATGTAGGAGGAGATAAATACACACTAGTGTATAGACTAGAGGGTAGTAAAGTAGTAGGCTACAGTGCAATCAGGTCACAATCAGTTTGTTCAGGGGCCTGGTGAAATGCAACGCACTGCATTTACCCATTGAATTATGCACTTAACAAAATGTCCACTTTTTAAGGGAGTAGACCGTTCTCAGTGCTCCATTCTCATAAGGATAAGTGTCCCAGTCTGTCACTTCAGAGTGACATGCTGTAAGTAAGATGGACTTGATGAATAAACACCTCAGGGTGTCACAGTCCACCTGTCACCAAGTTAGCAGTAACACAACCTCAGTGTACGCAGCAGCTGGGCTGGCTCCCTACACTACCCTCCAATTAAATCACACACACACACACACACACACACACACACACACACACACACACACACACACACACACACACGGCCTCCCTGTGTCTTGAGAATAAGGAACTTTGGTCACTAAGTGTCATGTGATCAGAGTCTCCTGTCTCATCTGGGGGCATGGTTACTGTATCATCATGGTTACAGTGTCACCACCACTAGCCATCCCATAGTAACCCCTATACCCCCTTGGCTGACTGACTGTCACACTTCACAAGGACAGAGGGAGTGTTGAGCTCCGGGTGCCGATTGATCATGACTAGGGGCTGGACTTCTTATCCTGACCATGTGCCCTGAACAGGAAACGCTCTGGGCCCTCGATACAGGCTCAAACTTTGGGGTGGCAGGTAGCCTAGTGGTTAGAGCGTTGGGCCAGTAACCGAAAGGTTGCTGGGTCGAATCCCCGAGCTGACAAGGTAAATAAATCTGTTGTTCTGCCCTTGAACAAGGCAGTTAACCCACTGTTCCACGGTAGGCCGTTATTGTAAATAAGAATTTGTTTTCTTAACTGACTTGCCTAGTTAAATAAAGGTTAAATAAAAGACAGGCACTAAGTAGGGCTGCAGTCAATAGTAACAAGGAGAACAATGAACTGAGTTCTGTGCAGATTCAGATTGATCATAACATCAGTGGAGGGAGGACAGCAGGAATGGTATTTGGCAGGCGATGCCTTGGTTCAGTATGGCCAACCAGAGACATTGGGAGAATCTCAATTGCATACTCCTCACATCCTGCCTCCTTCTCAAAACCCATTGGATGAGAAAGCCTTTGACCTTCTCCTCCAATGGGTTTTGAGGAGAGAGGACAGGAGGGGTATACAATCGAGATTCTCCCTGAGAGATCGGTTGAGGAGAACTGTGGTTGCTGTGAAAACATGTAGAGCGCAGGGCCGTCCAGTTCCTAATGCAAACATCAATAGAGATATCCAATAAGCCACAAATACAACACTTAGACTTTTGGACACAGCAAGACTCTTAAAAACGGCAATTTGGGTCTCAGAGTTGTGGCGTGCAGTCTCTTTTATACACCATCTTTGTAGATTAGGAGCAAATACAACTGACGGAGGGCCCACGAATACAATGGAGATAGATGTTCTTTGGATAGATAACAGATTCAATATAATGGGAACTAATATACAGCCAAATGATTCGCCCACTGATTCACACAGTAAATACAGGGGAGATATACAGAGTGGCAGTTTCATTATGGGGGTGAGAAAGTTAATAATTTTCAGGTTAAAAACACAAAGGTCATGTAAGACTATCAACAATGACATCCAGCTTCCAAAGAAGTGTGTGTGATTTATAGAGAGAGAGACAACCATTATTTTGCATAAACGTGTTCTAGCTATGCAACTGTGATTGAAATGTATTTTCATATAATTTCAATACTGTACTGATTTATATGGGCATACCTCCCGGGCTCGTAAGTAGGCCGAGTCTCAAGGCTACATGGGACACTCTTCACGCCAATTTGATACAAAGTGATTTTCGTTGCAGGTTAGGAGAGCATGATTTGGTAACCTTAACCGCTGTCTCCTAACCTGCTACAAAAAAGGTCACTTCGGTATCGAAGTGGCGTGAGAAGTGTGTTTCCCTAGTCTACATTGACTAGACTATGGAGAAGACTGAAAATTCTAATTTCCTGTGACAACCAGGAACTGCTTTCGAAAGCATTCCTTTTAAGAACACAAGTCAATTGGAATTCATTCACGACTTTGTGAGAGTTGACAATGTTATCGGTTTGTTAGTTATCGGTTTGTTAGATCGGTATATTAGTCAAACCTACACTTAGGATTTTGACATTGAAGCTCGTGCTCATAAACTATTATACTATGACTAGACAGACGCGCATTTCAGTTGCCTTGCCGTGGAATGCTGCACAGTATGGGACCATTTTCATGAATGCCTTGAAATAGTCCCACTGTTGGAATTTGCATCAAATCACTGAAACGCTCAACAGCATGCAGGCTGTCATCATAACAAGATGTAGCCTAGGAGGCCATTGTCATTTGACAATACTCCAATCGGATTTGAAATCAACTTCTGGCTATTCATGAATTGTCGATAGTTTTGTTGTAGAAAACAAAGATTCGAGATGCTGCATAAACTTTGTCCAGCTGGGGGAAATGATTAGCTAGGCTACGTACGCAAATTCGAAATAATCCAAAGTGTTTACATTTGCATAGCTACAATGCATCCGCTCTGTGGTAACGATCCAAAGCAAGATATGAATATGATCAAGCTTAGACTTACGTAACGTCTCAACTTCTTTTCTGGAGGTGATTTTCTTAACCAGCCCGAGCACACCACATCTCCCCCGGTCATCTTTCCTCCTTTCCTCCTCGCCGTCTGGATGTTTGGGCCGAGATTGTTTTGAGTGAACCTGCAAATATTGACAGGGAGCGGTCAATGTTGGGGGGGGGAGAAGAAAAAAATGCTGAAAAAATTACAATGTCGCATTGGTTGAGATGTTATGAGTTGGGTAAGCCATAAATACCGTCACACCTCCTAGTATGAGCTCCGAGTCACCAACAGCGACATTAAGACGGTCCTCTGAAATGTATCAACCACTTTTGTCAAGAAGTGTGTTAAATAGCCTAATTAAATCCCAAAGTGTCGTGCGTCCGTGGTTACCTTCTTCTGGATATGTTTCGTTCTCCAAGCAGAATAGTTGCTTGCAAGTGAAACTCGCCGAGTTCGGCTTTCAGTGGAAGCGCTTTTATGCAATTCCTTCCAAAGTAGAACAAATCTTTTTAAGCACACGAGGATACTTATTTTCCTCTCCTTTCCGGCGCATAATTGTTTCACGGAAAGTACAATGCCTTTTCACCCCAAAACGAAGTGTTTCACCACCTTCCTCCCAGTTTCACTCCCTGTGGTTGCTAATTATGACAGATCGGCAGCTCTGTGTTTTCACTGAACTCAGCCTGACAGCCTCCTTGGGAACACGCAGGCAGAGGGAGAGGCGGCGTGCAGGAAAAATTAACCAACACACCATGGGACATGTAGTTCTCAATTGTTTGGTGTTTCTCCCCCCAAAAAACAAATAACCGCATTTTGATTTAAAAAAAAAAAAATGCGTATGGTTAGTTCTGATTTACACCCATCTGACTGAATACCGGGGGAAAGAATGGCTTTCTAATGACTGAACGGAATAAACAAAGAAACTGCATTCCAGTGTTCAGTGTAGGACCTCTCATACCATGCGCACGTGCAAACTACACTTACCACAATGCGTGCCATTTGTGCGCTCGAAGTCATGTAACCGTGTAGAAATGACCGTACAATCAGAAAGTTGGCGATTGCCATTACATTATATCTACGTGTGTAAGTGTGAGCACCAAAACCAGAAACAACAAAACTCGAATAGGCCTATTATAATTTCAGCAAAACTAAATAAAACAGATCTCTTCATCATATTTGTTTATCTATATTTAACTAGGCAAGTAATTAAGGACAAATTCTTATTTACAATGACGGCCAAAGCTGGGCCAATTCTGCAGGTGCCCTATGGGACTCCCAATCACTGACGGTTGTGATACAGCCTGGATTCAAACCATGGTGTCTGTAGTGACACCTCTAGCATTGAGATACAGTGCCTTAGACTCTTGCTCCACTCAGGAGCCCAAATGAATGACATTTCTAGTAGCAAGAGTAGGCTATCCATCCCTTGAAGCCTCTAGTGGTGTTGTTCTTGTAGACCCTGAGCCTGACTATTGGCAATTTGACAAAGATGAGTTCCCATGAGGGTTAAAGTATCTGTGGAATCCTGGAATGCTATTGTAATGGTAAAAAGCTCTCCACGGCCGTTTGGCTATTAGCCTGTATTTGTAAGTGCGTCTATAATGTTTGACTGCCATTTTCTAATGGGTTTGAGCATAGTGTACATGAAGGTCAATATTGTTGTGATTAACGAATAGTCAACTGATGTACCAAAACAAATATTAACTTTTCATATAACTTACTAATACAAATTAATAACTATTATGGTGCACAATAGCCATCACAGGGCGGCAGGTAGCCTAGTGGTTAGAGTGTTGGACTTGTAATCGGTAGGTTGCTAGATAGAATCCCTGAGCTGACAAGGTCAAAATCTGTTGTTAACCCACTGTTCCTAGGCTGTCATTGTAAATAAGAATTTGTTCTTAACTGATTTGCCTAGTTAAATAAAGGAAAATATATATTTTTTAAACATTTCAATGTATGACTGTGGCACTAAACACTGAGGCAACACAATAACATTCAAACAATGTATTAATCATATGCATATTCACAACTATGTACAGTCTAACAGTCATGACCCACCTAGTTCTGAGTGAGACTTTACATTCTAATATTAATCAATTTAAACATTCACATACAGCCAAGAAAGATGTTTGTCACAGCATAGCGCCATACTGCAGGCAAGGACAACAATTGAGTGCATTTGTCACAGTCTACCATCCATAATACTATTGATCCTACTTGTCAATGTCTTCCAAAATACTATTAAGCCCGGGAGATCATTTTTCCTTTTTACTGTGTGCTCCTCAAGATGGGTCTATGACACCATAGAGCTGAAAGAAAGATATTGCTGTGGTAAAAGTTGCTCTAGTCACTGGCATTTTGCTGAGCCATGCTAGTCACTGGGGAACTTAACAGGAGCATAAATCTCAACTTCATGGTCCCCAATAGACTGAAATGGAAAAAGAAAGAGAGAGGAAGGGAGGGAGACAGAGAAGGCATTATATTTATTGAAATACATTTTAAATGAGTGGTTCCAGAGTTCATGGCATTAAAACCAAATGAGTGGTTCCAGAAAGGCATTAAAACCAATTGCATTTTACGTGCCGTGGGTGGAGACCAACAACAGAAAAACAAAAACAATCAAAACAGGGATTAAACGATATGCATTTGTGATTTGTGTTTGTGTGGGGGTGTTAGCTGCTCATCAAGTCACCCCACGTCGGTTTTTGCCTTCATTGTTATCACATTTAAATCTCTGCATTAATAGAGGGGTTATAGCATCCATTTTAAAGCCCACTGCCACAATAATAGTATTTCATAACCTCAATTGAATTGAATTGTAGTGTACTTCATATGTTCCCAGAGGGAAGTTGGTTTGCCACCATGGCAGTAAATACAAGACTGAAAAAGTTGCTCCTAAAAAGTGCAGCCAAGCAAATCTACATACAATACGGAAAAAAATATATAAATCAAATCAAATTTTATTTGCCACATACACATGGTTAGCAGATGTTAATGCGAGTGTAGCGAAATGCTTGTGCTTCTACTTCCGACCATGTAGTAGTATCTAACAAGTAATCTAACAATTTCACAACTACCTTATACACACAAGTGTAAAGGAATGAATACGAGTATGTACATATAAATATTTGGATGAGTGATGGCAGACCGGCATAGGCAAGATGCAGTAGATGGTATAGAGTACAGTATATACATGTGAGATGAGTAATGTAGGATATGTAAACATTATATAAATGGCATCGTTTAAAGTGGCTAGTGATAATTTCAACGATTTTACTGAGTTACAGTTCATATAAGGAAATAAGTCAATTGAAATAAATAAATTAGGCCCTAATAAAGCCATGGGTGGGCTTGGGAGGGCATAGGCCCACCCACTTGGGAGCCAGACCCAGCCAACCAGAATTAGTTTTTCCCCACAAATGGGCTTTATTACAGACAGAAATACTCCTGTTTCATCAGCTGTCTGGGTGGCTGGTCTCAGACGATCCTGCAGGTGAAGAAGCCGGATGTGGAGGTCCTGGGCTGGTGTGGTTACACTTGTTCAGCGGTTGTGAGGCCGGTTGGACGCACCTCCAAATTCTCAAAAATGATGTTGGAGGAAGCTTATGGTAGGGAAATTAACATTCAATTATATGGCAACAGCTCTGGTAAAGATTTCTTCAGTCAGCATGCCAATTGCACGCTCCCTCAAAACTTGAGACATTTGTGGCATTGCGTTGTGTGACAAAACTGCACAACTCCACAGTGTCTCCCGACCCCTCCTGTCTCAGCCTCCAGTACTTATGCTGCAGTAGTTTATGTGTCGGGGGGCTAGGGTCAGTCTGTTATATCTGGAGTATTTCTCCTGTCTTATCCGGTGTCCTGTGTGAATTTAAGTATGCTCTCTCTAATTCTTTCTCTCTTTTTCTCTTTCTTTCTTTCTTTCTTTCTTTCTTTCTTTCTTTCTTTATCTCTCTCTCTCGGAGGACCTGAGCCCT
This sequence comes from Hucho hucho, assembly GCA_003317085.1. Taxonomy (NCBI): domain Eukaryota; kingdom Metazoa; phylum Chordata; class Actinopteri; order Salmoniformes; family Salmonidae; genus Hucho; species Hucho hucho. The sequence goes on along the minus strand of QNTS01002817.1, from coordinate 14,083 downwards.
AGGGCCCATGCCTCAGGACTACCTGGCCTGATGCCGTGCTGCTGCTCCAGTTTCAACTGTTCTGCCTGCGGCTATGGAACCCTGACCTGTTCACCGGACGTGCTACCTGTCCCAGACCTGCTGTTTTCAACTCTCTAGAGACAGCAGGAACGGTAGAGATACTCTGAATGATCGGCTATGAAAAGCCAACTGACATTTACTCCTGAGGTGCTGATCTGTTGCACCCTCGACAACCACTGTGATTATTATTATTTGACCCTGCTGATCATCTATGAACATTTGAACATCTTGGCCATGTTCTGTTATAATCTCCACCCGGCACAGCTAGAAGAGGACTGGCCACCCCTCATAGCCTAGTTCCTCTCTAGGTTTCTTCTTAGGTTCTGGTCTTTCTAGGGAGTTTTTCCTAGCCACCGTGCTTCTACACCTGCATTGATTGCTGTTTGGGGTTTTAGGCTGGGTTTCTGTACAGCACTTTGTGACATCAGCTGATGTAAGAAGGGCTTTATAAATAAATTGGATTTGATTTTAGAGTGACTTTTTATTGTCCCCAGCACAAGATGCAACTGTGTAATGATCATGCTGTTTATTCAGCTTCTTGATATGCCACACCGGTCAGTTGGATGGATGATCTTGGAAAAGGAGAAATGCTCACTAACAGTGATGTAAACAAATTTGTGCACAAAATTTGAGAGAAATAAGCTTTTTGTCAGTATGGAACATTTCTGGGATATTTTATTTCAGCTCATGAAACATGTGACCAACACTTTACACTTTGCATTTATATTTTTGTTCAGTATATTTGGGCAATCTGAACCTGCTGATAAAGCTGCTCTGGTGCTATCAACAAAAAAAGGCCACACTTGTGTAACTTACAGTGAATGCCATCGCTCAATAAAACTTTTGATGTGTCCTTACAAAACTGCAGAAGTGAAACGCAAATGGATCGGTCAATTAATAATTGAGTGCCATTGATTCTTCCCAAATGCTTTTTGAGGCGATTACAGTGCTACTACTACAGTGTGTTGTAAACCTAATGGCAGGGATACCGAATAGCACAGAAATGCCCCATTTGCAAACCACAAGCTTGCATTGCTACATTACACATATTGGCTATGCCATTAGCAACAGCAAGTGTGTTGATAGGGTCATCCATTGCATACCATTCTCTCCCATTTCCTATTCATGTAGTGCCCCTATTGCAAGTCTGACACTACTGTTTTAAGACCCATTACATAAAGATGCTTTTCGATCTCCTTTTGGAGAGGGTAAGGGTTCTAGAACATGTCGGCCCCGTCTAAGAGGTTTGGGGTCAGTTTCCACCGGGTAAGGAAACCTATCCTGGCTGGTAACTTGAATGATGAGGCTTTCCTGTGGGAGGTCTGTCTGACATCACTGTGAACTCTCCCTTCTGTTACTCTTATAATCTCTCTACTGGGTCATGTTCATTAGGGCACACCGTAACAAAACATTTCAAAATGTTGTGCAACATAAAACAAAAATGAGCGTTTTTTTGTTAACTGACATGTTCAGTCTTAACCAGTCCCCGTTTCAGAACGTTTTCCTCCGTTTGGTGCCTAATGAACACGACCCATGGTATTATACGAGCTTGTCAAGGACAGATTTATTTCCTTCTTCCTGGACACTCCTTCAGTTTTACTCAAACATATTCACCTATGGGCATAGAAAAGCACCGGTAATTGACCGAATGCCGGAACTGTGCATGAGAAACCTTGAGATGCCACAGCAGTGATAAACACACCACACCTGAAGCAGGTGGTCTTGGCTACAGCTTCAAAGCCACTCTGCTCTGTCTTTGATCTAGGGAACGGAAAGGGGATACCTAGTGAGCTGCACAACTGAATGCATTCAACTGAAACGGGTCTTCCTCATTTAACCCAACCCCTCTAGGTTCTCTGATGAAATCACATCACACTGGCAGAGGAAATGTTACCGCCACAGTAACTTAGCATGCCGTTCAACTGTATCACAGCAACATTCATTAAATGGGAACACCACCCAAAGGTAAATGTCTGGACATTCAATCATTAACAGTGCCTCAAAACCAGTCTTAACATTCACTCAAACATCAAGGGGCCAATTGGAAACCTAAGAACAATAGCCAGTACATGTAATGTTTACTATGACTACAGCTGAGGAATGCCATGAAAAGAAAAACAATACACGTAGCAACCCTAACCTACAATATTTTAATGTTGAATAAGACAAAAGGTAGGAGGCATTGATTGTGTGTGGTCAGACTGGGCACTGACAACACGTGAAGCTAAACACAGCCATGCATTTATACGGCCGATAGCTAGCTACTGCAGTGTGTTCAGAGAAGCCAATAATACAAGAGCATCTAAATGACACTTGTGGAAGAATGTGAAACGTGAGGAAGAATGTGTAAAACTCACCGGGGGGGGGGGGGGGNGGGGGCTTGTGGGTAGAGCAGGCAGACACAAACAAGACCCTTTCAGCAATTCATCTTTAATATTGGGGGAAATCATGTATTGTACATTACTTTAAAACACTGTACAGCAGAGCGGAGGTCTGTGTCTGTCCAGTCAAATTCTGCTTGTAAAATCTGGTTTAATAATATCTAACAAAAAGGCACAAAATCTAGAACAAGAAGTATCCCTGAATGAATAACTTAATTTTAAGAGTCAATGTTAGTAACCATAACCCCACCTTAATAACATTGTCAAACTTTCAGCATGCAATTGATCTCACTCACCAACTTAAACCAGCAAATTACACTAATGTTGTATTAAAAGATTCATTGCATCTTATACTTTATGTATACAGTATTCATGGCATTAGTTAATCATATTCCATGTTCATTGAATATACTTTTGCACCCATCTGTACATTTTATTGCATATGAAAATGTATTATCTGATAAGTACACATCAAATATTATAGCAAAAACCCAAATGAATCTCCTTATCAAAAATCAAACCCACCACTTAAATAAAAATTAAAAAAAGACAAATGCATGCAAACCAGAAAAGGTTATGAGGTCCATCTTGTCCCGAGGCAGAAAGTTGTGAGTTATGGATGATAAAACGACAGAGTCAGACATGAGAGGTAAGACCCTCACTGTAAGGTTGAGTCCAGTGCTGAGTTCAGTGTTGTGTGTACATTATGTGTTGTATTCAAGTGCTCCCTCCAAGATCTTCAGCTCCCTCTCTTTATGTTCATGTGCTTCAACATCCACTGGATGAGCAGCCAACCACCCTTCTCTGTGCATGTCTCTCATATATAGAGTCCAGTGGTCTTTCAGTGCTAGATTTACTGGTCTCTCTCTCTCTCTTCCCAGTCCCTCCTCCATCAGAAGACCAGTCTGTTGACAGTGTTGAACCCCCCACCTCCTCCTTCCCCCCCTCCCCCTGAGGGACCACAGCTGCCCGGGGGTTCGTTGTCGTCTGGTCCGTTGGGCCTGAACGAGCAGGAGGCAGAGGCCGCCTGGAGAGCTCGGGTCCGCGCGTTCAGCTCCTGTTCCTATTGACAAAGAAGGATTTGGGACCATTAAAAACACTGTTCCCGAGGGTCATTCATTAGTGACCAAATGGAAGAAAATAAACAGGCGGGGACTACCTGGAATTAAATGTTCCATTGCAGAACGGTTTAAAATGTTGCCTGTCCTAATAAGCATGACCCAGGAGCTTGAGGTATTCTGTCTGAGCAAGAAATTGCAGCTCTGCTGTCCTCTAGTGGTTACTGCAAATGTGTGGTTGAAGTCATTTTTTTGAGAGATTAACAACTCATGAAATTTCACTTGACTAAATGCATCTTGAAAGCACAAGGGAAATGTGTAACGTGTATGGTTGGCTTTCTGAATACTTGCAGCATGTTTTGATCAAACCTTGTTCAGAACTACTTTAATCCTGTCAATGGATACATGGAAAACAGGGTCCTGTTAAAATTTTTAACATGGGCACAAGTAGAAAAGGACAAATTCCAAAAACAGGTCCAAATGAGAAGAGCAAAGCGTGACTAGACATTACCAGAAATACCCTGAAGAATATGGAAACGTGTCAGACATACACACACACACACACACACACACACCCCCTATCACTGACTTTGCTGATAAGCAGGGGCGCAACTTTGGTTTTAGAAGTGGGGGGGACATAATTTAAAAAAAATGTATCCAGTCAGATAAACACACCAAACAGCCTACCGACCACTCAGAGGCGTCCGAATGGTCCTAACGCACTCCTTTGCCTTGTTTTGTATCACATTACAATGATAAAACTGGGAGGGGGACAAAAATGCAATTTCAGTGTGTGTGTGTGGGGGCATGCCCCCCTGTATCCAGTGAAAGTTGCACCCCTGCTGATAACTACTTTGTTGAGGGAAAATGTACAATAGCCGATTATGATATGTTGTCTCACCTTAAGATGAATGCATTAATTGTAAGTTGCTCAGGAGAAGAGCGTCTGCTAAATGACTAAAATGTAAATACGCATGCACCTCAGCATCCCATGCTAATCAAGCGATTAGAGGAAGGTTACTGGAGGCTAGCGTGATCATAAGTGAACACATTCCACTTCCCTGGGCCAATACATTAGCATAGCCTGATGCATCATTTAGGTCAGGATCACACAAAACGGTTATGCTAATAGCTGCGTCACCCCTCCTTGGCCTGTATTTAATGACAGAAATGACAGGCACTGACACAGGGTGGGACTGGAGGGCTTTTTATATAGAGATAATTGGTTTGAGTGAATCGGCTTTTCACCCTTCTGCTACACTGTTATCTAAAACTGGTAATGGAGAGAGAGATGAAAGTAGATTATTATAATATGGGCTGTTGCCCTCTAGTGGTTAAGAGGGTGGGGGGTCAAAGGGGAGGCTTGTCCTACTTGTAAAGCCAAGGGAAAAGGCTGCTTACACGTCACCAATTTAAGAGTTCATTCGATGAAACAAAAAAAGGAAGTCCTCTTTTTAGTTTAAGGTTTCAAACCTAAAATGAACATACTGTAAATGAAAGTGAGTAGAGCACCTGGATAAACACGAGCAAACAGAAAACGCCTCATTCACTATACTGAAACACCTCACACACCCTTCTCTCACCTGTAAAAAGAGCTTGTTGTCCTTGGTGACGGCGTCCATCAGTTCTTTCTGCAGCAGAGGTTCAGAGCCTAGTCTCATGCCGTTGGCCGTCACTCCCCCGGTACTGTTCTGCCCCCCGGTAACGTCCTGTTTCCGGTAGATCAGCACGTAGGCCGTGTCCTTGGGGAAACGGTTGGTGACGTTCTGAACCGACCCCAACGAAGTGAACGTCACCCTGCTGTCGTTGAACAGCAGCCAATCCCCGGCCGCCTGGCCTCCGCACACCTCCTCCACTTCCTGTTTGGGATGAGTCGCCCCCAGTGGGGCGGAGCAAGTGAGTGCGATGGGCTCAGTCTGCCCGTTCCCAGGCTCCTCCCCCAGGGCGAGGATATTGGTTAGGTGGTGTTGGGCTCCATCAGCCCCGTTGAGGTTGCGGCCGTAGGAGTAGTAATGGCCACTCTCCGACGACATCCCAGAATGCATCACTACGGAGCTGAGGACGTAGGGAATGAACTGGGCCGTCGGCCACACCCCTACCTCACTTTCTCCTTTTGTCATCCCGTTGTTGCCCTCGAGCCCAGTCTCCTCCTCCTCTCTTTGCGACGGCTTCAGTTTCTTGGCCAGGTTTTCGCTGCTCTCGGGTGAGTCCACTTGGAGTGGAGAGGATGGTGGCGAGGAAGAGGACGAAGAGTGTTTGGGTGGAGGGGCGTGCACGGGAAGTCTCATGAGCGGCGGGATGGTGACGTTGTCCAGGATCTTGCGGCGCACGTGGCACTTGGCGTCGTAAGAGAACCTCAGCAGCGTGAGGATGAGGTACTCGGGCGCCGCCACCACCCTCATCCCCCGCTCCGCCCGCTGCAGCGAGCCACACTTCTGGCAGAAGTAGGCGTTCTCCTTGTCCAGGATCTCTGGCGCCAGGAAGTAGTCCACCAGGTCAGGAACAGACAGTGGTGGCTCGCTGGACCCTGGAACAAAATGGACGCCGGTGGTGGAGGCCGTGACGGGTTTGGGAGAAGGGCCTATTTCAGGAGCCTCGCTGCCCCCGTTGACAGCCCCCTGGCAGGGGCCCCGGGGTTCCTCTGAGGGGCCCTCGGTCAGAGGAGGGCTGGAGGTGGTGGTGGAGGGACAGAAGGCCAGGGATAGGTCAGTGAAAGGTTCTTCTTTCTCCGAGACGCCGTTGCATGTCATGCAGCGGATACCCGTGCTCAGCCTGCCTCCGAACATCCTCTCAATCAGCGTCCTCTCGTCATTCCCCTCGGACTTCCCCTCCACAGGGGCCACGGGTGACACTCCGGCAACCTCCACAGAGGTTTCACCCCCGGTGTTGTCGCTCGGTCCGTTGCCAGGGGAGATGACATTTGGCTTGGATGACATGAGAACCTGGATGGTTTTCTCCTCTTCGTGTAACCTTGGCAAGAGAACACGAGGAGACAAGAGAAAGTTCAACCAAAACCACAACATGCAAATGAATGTAACAGCATGATTAATGGAGTCCTTTTCAATAACACCCATTCGAGTGAACGGCAATTCTATAACTTCTTAAAATCCTTCTCTCAAAACTTTTATTTGTATTTTTTTTTATTTCACCTTTATTTAACCAGGTAGGCTAGTTGAGAACAAGTTCTCATTTACAACTTCGACCTGGCCAAGATAAAGCACAGCAATTCAACACATACAGTGAGGGAAAAAAGTATTTGATCCACTGCTGATTTTGTACGTTTGCCCACTGACAAAGAAATGATCAGTCTATAATTGTAATGGTAGGTTTTCCTCGGCCTGGGGCTCCATGCAAGATCTCACCTCGTGGAGTTGCAATGATCATGAGAACGGTGAGGAATCAGCCCAGAACTACACGGGAGGATCTTGTCAATGATCTCAAGGCAGCTGGGACCATAGTCACCAAGAAAACAATTGGTAACACTACGCCGTGAAGGACTGAAATCCTGCAGCGCCCGCAAGGTCCCCCTGCTCAAGAAAGCACATATACATACCCGTCTGAAGTTTGCCAATGAACATCTGAATGATTCAGAGGACAACTGGGTGAAAGTGTTGTGGTCAGATGAGACCAAAATGGAGCTCTTTGGCATCAACTCAACTCGCCGTGTTTGGAGGAGGAGGAATGCTGCCTATGACCCCAAGAATACCATCCCCACCGTCAAACATGGAGGTGGAAACATTATGCTTTGGGGGTGTTTTTCTGCAAAGGGGACAGGACAACTTCACCGCATTAAAGGGACGATGGACGGGGCCATGTACCGTCAAATCTTGGGTGAGAACCTCCTTCCCTCAGCCAGGGCATTGAAAATGGGTCGTGGATGGGTATTCCAGCATGACAATGACCCAAAACACATGGCCAAGGCAACAAAGGAGTGGCTCAAGAAGAAGCACATTAAGGTCCTGGAGTGGCCTAGCCAGTCTCCAGACCTTAATCCAATAGAAAATCTGTGGAGGGAGCTGAAGGTTCGAGTTGCAAAACGTCAGCCTCGAAACCATAATGACTTGGAGAAGATCTGCAAAGAGGAGTGGGACAAAATCCCTCCTGAGATGTGTGCAAACCTGGTGGCCAACTACAAGAAACGTCTGACCTCTGTGATTTCCAACAAGGGTTTTGTCACCAAGTACTAAGTCATGTTTTGCAGAGGGGTCAAATACTTATTTCCCTCATTAAAATGCAAATCAATTTATAACATGCGTTTTTCTGGATTTTTGTTGTTGTTATTCTCGCTCACTGTTCAAATAAACCCACCATTAAAATTATAGACTGATCATTTCTTTGTCAGTGGGCAAACGTACAAAATCAGCAGGGGATCAAATACTTTTCCCCCTCACTGTACAACAAAGAGTTACACATGGAATAAACAAACAAAGTCAATAACACAGAAGAAAAAACAGTCTATATACAGTGAGTGCAAATGAGGTAAG
>QNTS01002816.1:93655-104131 GCA_003317085.1 Hucho hucho | reverse complement strand
GTGTATTATCAACAGTCATTATACCTGTGTATTATCAACAGTAATTATACTTTCCAAATCATTAAACTGGGTGAATTCTTGTAATTTCGCTGCACCTGCAATAATATCTGCAAAATGTGTCCGCAACCAATACAATTTGATATGTATAAGCAGATATTGCTCTCTCTCTCTCTCTCTCGCTCTCTCTCGCTCTCTCTCTCGGCTCATTTTCAAGATCCCCGGGAGTAGAGGACATCTCAGACACACTCTACTTCACAAGGGTCTGTCCCCCCCATATCCCTGTTCAGAACCATCCTCGGGTCCTTGTCCAGACCCATCCTGGGGCCCCTGTCCAGACCCATCCCGCGCGGGTCCCCCATTGTGAAAAGGGACACCCAATCTCATGTAGGGGGTGGATGGGAAGGGGGGGATATACAAACACCTGTCAGAGTGATAGATGGGGGGCTCATACATCATCACTAAGCGCCTGCCACCCCCCCCCCAACCCTCACCACCACTCTTCTCATCCTCTGAGGAGGGATGGACAGATGAGGCTCTACTCTTTTCTTTTCCTCTCTTCTCTAGGGAGGATAGACAGAAGGCTGTTTTCCTCTCTTCTCTAGGGAGGATAGACAGAAGGCTGTTTTCCTCTCTTCTCTTCTCTAGGGAGGATAGACAGAAGGCTGTTTTCCTCTCTTCTCTTCTCTAGGGAGGATAGACAGAAGGCTGTTTTCCTCTCTTCTCTTCTTTAGGGAGGATAGACAGAAGCCTGTTTTCCTCTCTTCTTTAGGGAGGATAGACATACGGCTGTTTTCCTCTCTTCTCCTCTTCTCTTCTCTTCTCTAGGAAGGATAGAGAGAAGGCTGTTTTCCTCTCTTCTCTATGGAGGATAATGGTTAGCACTCTGGACTTTGAATCCAGTGATCTGAGTTGGGCTCCCGAGTGGCGCGGTGGTCTAAGACAACAGTGCAAGAGGAGTCACTGCAGTACCTGGTTCAAATCCAGGCTCATCACATCCGGCTGTGATTGGGCGACACACAATTGGCCCAGGTTTGGCTGGGGTAGGCCAAACCTGACCATCATTGTAAATAAGAATTTGTTCTTAACTGACTTGCCTAGTTAAATAAAGGTGAAAGAAATAGACAGAAGGCTGTTTTCCTCCTCCCCTCTCTGTGCTTGAGATTCAGGAGACGCTGTCTGATGTACTAACATGTGTGTCCACATCGATTGAAATGTCCTTTAAAATACAACAACTGTGTGGGACTATATATTACTGATGTGCTTTTAATGTTTGAACCACAGAATCCAGTTTGAACCACAGAATCCAGTTTGAACCACAGAATCCAGTTTGAACCACAGACTCCCAGAAGGACTGCTGTAGTAGTAAAGGAGTCTTGGGCCTACTATCACAACGTAGGAGCGCTGATCTAGGATCAGGCCCCCCTGTCCATTAAATAGTATTCATTATGATCTAAAAGGTCAAACTGATCCTATATCAGCAGAGATTAAGGAATTCGGGCCTAGGGCTGCGTTTTCAAGGTCTAATAGTGTTAGCATTGCCAGATGGATAGGGTTTGCAATTTCGGGACTATTCCATACATGGAAATTCAATTGGTTTCACTGTGCCAGGCTAGCCCAATGAAATACATCTATAAGCATTTGAAAGAAAACAAAATGGACCATTTGAACCCAAGTCTGGTCGGGACACCAACAAAGACTGTGGAAATGTTGTTGTTAATCCCTGGTTCTGGAGGACGCCCTTTAGGAGGACATGGACCATAAAAACCTTAAGCAGACCAAGTAGAGAGAGAGGGGAGTTCCATATGAAAACAGACCCTACTGGACTCTCTCACAATGTGTGTGTGTGTGTGTGTGTGTGTGTGAGAGAGAGAGAGAGAGAGAGAGAGAGAGAGAGAGAGAGAGAGAGAGGACAGGCCAGTACTCACACGTCAACAGACTCAGGAAGAATGATGATGGGGGTCACAGGTCAAATAGCCCAACTCAGGAACTCTAAAGAGCAACACTGACACCAGTTGAATCCTTTCAAGATGCATTGTTCCTCCCTATTGTCTTTGGATAATCACTGATCTGCTGTGACAGGATTGGAGGACTTGATCATTTAAAGAATAATATGGGCATTTAGTAGACACTTCAATACAAAAGTAACTTACAGAAGTAGCAACATTAACTGACACATACCACATATAATCAGTCTGCAGGAATCAAACCCACAACAGCCCCGTGCTCTAACCCAGTGATCCCTTAGAAACTCAAATAAAGGAGTCAGTCAGGGTGGAAGAGTAAAAGTACCAAAACGGAGGAACCCTCTTATGAATACGACTATAAACTCCATTCTAGGTGGGTAGTGAACTTCAGTATTTAGAGAGAGCAGTCAGGAAACCCCAGCAGAATGCCATCCCAACATCCGTGTCAATCCCGGAGAGGCTACCAGCCGGATGTTCCTGGAACGCTCCCAGCCGGATCAGACACGCTGTAATTTCCCAACAGGATGTGTCGGCCTGGCAGGTTGTGGAAACGTTGTGGGAACATCGTAACCGGAAACTGAGTAACGCTGTCACACCTCAATAGGTCGCAGCTTTCTCATTGGAACCCCACGGCCGCACACACAAACAAACATGCACGTGCACGTGCACACACACACCCTTTGCTAACTCTCTCTGCACAAAACTAATTATACTATACGAATCGCCAGTGTGGAAAATCCTTACATACAGCATGCTTGCTGTTGAAAAGCACACCTCAAAACCACTCCGTGTGTTTTAAATAAAACAAAATAGTATTTGAACTCAGGTCTGTTAAAAGGTCATTTCAAAGGGACCACAACACACTTTGATTGTACCACAACACCTTGGCCTCTTCTGTCAAGCTGCATAATCGTGTTCAGTATTCATTGATACAGCATCTATACACTGTGAGTGACATTCATCTCAGTATCACAGATATAGAATCCACAGACTGTGAGTGACATTCATCTCAGTAGCACAGATATACTGTAGAATCCATTGGGTGTGACATTCATCTCAGTAGCACAGATATAGAATCCATAGACTGGGTGTGACATTTATCTCAGTAGCATATGACTGTAATAGGATGATGTGTGAGTGTATGCCATAACTCCTCTAACACAGACAAGCAGTTAGAGATAGATCATACACACACAGTGACGTGTGTGTGTGTGTCTTGGCCTGGGTCCAGGACAAGGCCTAATACTAAGACCAAATAGACCCGTCTTATGCTCAGTGGCTGGAAGGGTATAGGGCTGGCAGTGCACATGCTCTATCATGGTGTTGGCCTGGGTCCAGGACAAGGCCTAATACTAAGACCAAATAGACCCGTCTTGTGCTCAGTGGGCAAAACCGGTTGCAATAACATCAGACTGACGTCATGGTCAGGTTGTAGCCTGAATGTAAAAGGACGGTTTTTAGACTGTTTTAGCATCCAGAAAAAGACGCCTTTACCTGGTTGTATCAGTCACTTAAACAAGATAACAATCGCGATATGACGTCTTTCCAGGCGCCTTGATTTCTTCATGGAGAACTCAGTTCAATCTATCTTTATTTTCCCTGAAGGGCTAAAAGACGTCTTTAAATGGTTGTAATCTGACATCGTATATCAGAAAAATGATGTCCCTTGACAACTTTTGCCCGCTGGGTAACTGTGGAGAAGAATGAGTTCAGTGTAAGGTTGTGTTCGTTGCCACGGCAGCCACCCTGGTTGTGTTGTTGTTTGTTTGTGTGTGTGGTCCTGTCAGGGGAAATGCCAAGTTCACCAGCACTGGAATGCAGCAGACAGCAGGTGTGTGTGTGTGTGTGTGTGTGTGTGTGTGTGTGTGTGTGTGTGTGTGTGTGTGTGTGTGTGTGTGTGTGTCCACAACAATAGTAAATTAAAAAGACTTTGACCAACTAGGTCAAATGCTATTTCTATGGGGTTTAGGGTTAAGGTTAAAATTAGTGTTAGGGTTAGAATTACGTTAAGGGTTAGGAGCTAGGGTTAGTTTTAGGGTTAGGAGCTAGGGTTAGTTTTAGGGTTAGGAGCTATGGTAAGGTTTTCGGGTTAAGGTTAGGGTTAGGGTAACGGTACGGGTTAGGTTTAGGGGTTAGGGAAAATAGGATTTTAAATGGGACTGAATTGTGTGTTACCACAATGTTAGTTAAACAAGACTGTGTGTGTGTGTGTGTGTGTGTGTATAGTGTATAGTTTGTGTATGTTTATGCACATGTTTTTCCCTCTGTATCAGTCAGTCAGTGTCATGCTGAAACCCTTCCCCCTGGAACAAGAAAGGCCAGTGACAGACAGGCCCCCATTAGCCTGCAGTGGCCGTGGGCAATGGCATGTTTGGTGACTGTTAGTTCTCCAATATGAACTTATTTAAAACTATTATATAGATCCATTATCTTTTCTACATCATTTTTATATATATATATTTCAGTGGCGGCCACGATATAGCAGCAGCAGCGCGCCACCAATAAATACTGAATAAGAAACCAATAAATACTCAGTAAGAAACCAATAAATACTCAATAAGAAACCAATAAATACTCAGTAAGAAGCCAATAAATACTCAATAAGAAACCAATAAATACTCAGTAAGAAACCAATAAATACTCAGTAAGAAACCAATAAATACTCAATAAGAAACCAATAAATACTAAGAAACCAATAAATACTCAGTAAGAAACCAATAAATACTCAATAAGAAACCAATAAATACTCAATAAGAACCCAATAAATACTCAATAAGAAACCAATAAATACTCAGTAAGAAACCAATAAATACTAAGAAACCAATAAATACTCAGTAAGAAACCAATAAATACTCAATAAGAAACCAATAAATACTAAGAAACCAATAAATACTCAGTAAGAAACCAATAAATACTCAATAAGAAACCAATAAATACTCAATAAGAAACCAATAAATACTCAATAAGAACCCAATAAATACTCAATAACAAAACCAATAAATACTCAGTAAGAAACCAATAAATACTAAGAAACCAATAAATACTCAGTAAGAAACCAATAAATACTCAATAAGAAACCGATAAATACCCAGTAAGAAACCAATAAATACTCAGTAAGAAACCAATAAATACTTAAATACTAAGAAACAAATACTCAATAAGAAACCAATAAATACTAAGTAAGAAACCAATAAATACTAAGTAAGAAACCAATTAATACTCAATAAGAAACCAATAAATACTCAGTAAGCAACCAATAAATACTCAATAAGAAACCAATAAATACTCAGTAAGAAGCCAATAAATACTCAATAAGAAACCAATAAATACTTAAATACTAAGAAACAAATACTCAATAAGAAACAAATAAATACTAAGTAAGAAACCAATTAATACTCAATAAGAAACCAATAAATACTCAATAAGAAACCAATAAATACTCAGTAAGAAACCAATAAATACTCAATAAGAAACCAATAAATATTAAGTAAGAAACCAATTAATACTCAATAAGAAACCAATAAATAGTCAATAAGAAACCAATAAATACTCATTAAGAACCCAATAAATACTCAATAAGAAACCAATGAATACTCAATAAGAAACCAATAAATACTCAATAAGAAACCAATAAAAACTGAGTAAGAAACCAATAAATAGACAGTAAGAAACCAATAAATACCTAAATACTAAGAAGTAAATAAATACTCAATAAGAAACCAATAAATACTAAGTAAGAAACCAATTAATACTCAATAAGAAACCAATAAATACTCAGTAAGCAACCAATAAATACTCAATAAGAAACCAATAAATACTCAGTAAGAAGCCAATAAATACTCAATAAGAAACCAATAAATACTTAAATACTAAGAAACAAATACTCAATAAGAAACAAATAAATACTAAGTAAGAAACCAATTAATACTCAATAAGAAACCAATAAATACTCAGTAAGAAACCAATAAATACTCAATAAGAAACCAATAAATACTCAGTAAGAAGCCAATAAATACTCAATAAGAAACCAATAAATACTTAAATACTAAGAAACAAATACTCAATAAGAAACCAATAAATATTAAGTAAGAAACCAATTAATACTCAATAAGAAACCAATAAACTCAGTAAGAAACCAATAAATACTCAATAAGAAACCAATAAATATTAAGTAAGAAACCAATTAATACTCAATAAGAAACCAATAAATAATCAATAAGAAACCAAAAAATAGTCAATAAGAAACCAATAAATACTCATTAAGAACCCAATAAATACTCAATAAGAAACCAATGAATACTCAATAAGAAACCAATAAATACTCAATAAGAAACCAATAAAAACTGAGTAAGAAACCAATAAATAGACAGTAAGAAACCAATAAATACCTAAATACTAAGAAGTAAATAAATACTCAATAAGAAACCAATAAATACTAAGTAAGAAACCAATTAATGCTCAATAAGAAACCAATAAATACTCAGTAAGCAACCAATAAATACTCAATAAGAAACCAATAAATACTCAGTAAGAAGCCAATAAATACTCAATAAGAAACCAATAAATACTTAAATACTAAGAAACAAATACTCAATAAGAAACCAATAAATATTAAGTAAGAAACCAATTAATACTCAATAAGAAACCAATAAATAATCAATAAGAAACCAATAGTCAATAAGAAACCAATAAATACTCATTAAGAACCCAATAAATACTCAATAAGAAACCAATGAATACTCAATAAGAAACCAATAAATACTCAATAAGAAACCAATAAAAACTGAGTAAGAAACCAATAAATACTCAGTAAGAAACCAATAAATACCTAAATACTAAGAAGTAAACAAATACTCAATAGGAAATCAATAAATACTCAGTAAGAAACCAATAAATACTCAGTAAGAAACCAATAAATACTCAATAAGAAACCAATAAATACTCAGTAAGAACCCAATAAATACTCAATAAGAAACCAATAAAAACTGAGTAAGAAACCAATAAATAGTCAGTAAGAAACCAATAAATACCTAAATACTAAGAAGTAAATAAATACTCAATAAGAAATCAATAAATACTCAGTAAGAAACCAATAAATACCTAAATAATAAGAAACCAATAAATACTCAATAAGAAATCAATTAATATATTTAATTACATTTTTCAAATGATCTTTACCAAAATGTTTGTATATTGTCCCATACACCCTTTTTTATGTATTTCTTATATTTGCGACCCCACTGCAGTTCCTCTTAAACCCACTAGCATTGCGATGCTATGCTATCATCAGTATCCAATGCCAGAGAGTGTGGGTGGACCTGGATGATGTCACACGTCTAAGACATGAGTGTTGTTTTTGGCCGCTCCAAGTTCACACAGGGTGAAAGGAGCGAAACACACACAAGTGAACACTGTGTCCTGAAACTAGGTACAATAACACACACCTTTCCTTGGAATGATCCAAAACACACACCCACACCTTTACTGGAACCTCCCAGACAATGGGTGGACATGCTTAGCGGTAGCTAAAGCACCAGTCTCCTCTTCCACTATGAGTCATACTTGAATACCATTGAACTTCACATTTTACACACAAACACACACCGACACCCCCCACACACACCCACCTGTTGCAGCATATACACTACACCAAGAAGATGTACTAGAACTAGGGTTATAAAGGAGGGTATATTACTGGAACCTTTCAAAGGGAGGATATAGGACTGGCAACTTTCAAACTGAGGGTGTATTACTGAAAACGTTCAAAGGGAGGGTGTATCACTGGAAACTTTCAAAGGGAGGGTGTATTACTGGAAACTTTCAAAAGAGGGTGTATTACTGGAAACTTTCAAAAGGGAGGGTTTATTAATGGAAACTTTCAAAGGGAGAGTATATCACTGGAAACTTTCAAAGGGAGGGTGTATTACTGAAAACGTTCAAAGTTTACCAGTAAACTACCAGAATGTTGTTAACTTTCAAGGATGTTATATGTTTGGGTCCTTCACATCATCATAGGTGTTTAATAATCTCTGGCCCTCTGTGTGGCCTTATCACATGTAAAATATATAAAATAATCAAATACTCAGATTTTTAAATAAATAATAGAACAAAAAAAAAGGGGGTGCTTTGCTGGTGAAACTGTCAGTGATTTATTTAGAATTCAAGGCACACTCAACCAGCATGGCTACCACATCATTCTGCAGCACTACACCATCCCATCTGGTTTGTGTTTAGTGGGACTATCACTTGTTTTTCAACAGGACAATGACCCAACACACCTCCAGGCTGTGTAAGGGTTACTTGACCAAGAAGGAGAGTGATGGATTGCTGCATCAGATGACCTGGCCTCCACAATCACCCGACCTCAACCCAATTGAGATGGTTTGGGATGAGTTGGACCGCAGAGTGAAGGAAAAGTAGCCACCAAGTGCTCAGCATATGTGGGACCTCCTTCAAGACTGTTGGAAAAGCATACCAGGTGAAGCTGGTTGAGAGAATTCCAAGAGTGTGCAAAGCTGTCATCAAGGCAAAGGGTGGCTACTTTGAAGAATCTGACATATAAAATAGCTTTTGATTTGTTTAACACTTTTTTGGTTACTACATGATTCCATATGTGTTATGTCATAGTTTTGATGTCTTCACTATTATTCTACAATGTAGAAAATAGTAAAATAAAGAAAAACCCTTGAATGAGTAGGTGTGTCCAAACTTTTGACTGGTAGTGTAATTTAACAATATTAGGCTGAGTTAATATAACAGTAAAACCTATGCACATTTGTTTTTAGTGATACAATCTTTATCCAACAAGAACATACATATGTAAAAACAAAAGCATACATACTGTGTCTAAAACATAAACATTCATATCTTAAACAAACCATATCTAAAAACACGCACCTCTGTGTAAACTGATAGATTATCAAAGGGTATGAAAACAACTCTGTGTCGCCTAAACATGGTGTGTGTGTGTGACTGCTGCCAAATGTTCCTCCTGTGTCATTTCCTGACATTGAAGTGGCTCGTCACCTCAGAGGCCTCTGGCTCGGACTGTTATCATGAAGACAGAGAGAGAAGGGTCAAACACACGAATTGTTCCAGAACTCACAGAACACATACCATGGAATTTGTCAGCCTACTTCAAGATACTTCAAAACTCAAGACAGAGTGTGCACTGTGCTGCTAAGTCACATACAACCATTGAGCTTCATGTTATTGAGTAACAGTTGGTTTGTAGGACTACACTAACAAACAATGTTGGGGTCACTTCATTTTTCTATTCAGTCAAACATTGAACATTTCTTGTTGAAAATGTATGTGTTTGTGTGTGTGTACTGTGCTGATATCAGATGAGCAGTCTTCTTCAGGCTACAGGACCAGAGCCATACTTCTTTGTGGGTTTCTGATCAAGAAAGATCCACAACTATTCTGAGAACAAAATCCTTAATGCTCTCCACTGTACTCCACAGACACACAGACAAGCAGGTGCAGGCAGCTACATAGGTTCAGGTGGTGAGATGACACCTCAGGCAGCTCTTCTCTGATTTGTACATTAGTTAAGACGAGTTAATGAGGTAATGACTTGGACCTGGTGGGCACACACACACACTTTCCTAAATAGTGAGGAAAAAAGTTTTACCATACTTTCCAGGCTCTATTTTGTGGTCTATTTTAAGACCAACTTAGAAAAGTCAGACCTAGGCACAAACAAACAGTGTCTCCAGAAACCTTGGTCCTAGTATTATACAGGAGGGAAAAGCATCATTAACACTGTCAGTCTGGCCTCACTTTACCTCACTTCACTTTCTCTGTACGGTGACATGGCACCACATGTAAGGGAAGAGGACAGGGGGAATCAAGTAGGGGACAGTTTATGGGGCAGTGGGACATGGTGAGAGAGAGTCAATGATAGGGACAGTTTTATGAAATACACAGAACAGGGAAAATATGAGAAAGAATGGGACTGAGGGGGAGATTTGCTCTGTGCTTAAGGTACTGTAAACTCTTAAATAAATGTGTTTCACTGATTCAGTGTAGTGAAATATATGTATGTGAGCTCGCGAGATCTGGATGGTAGTTCGAGGCTGCCTTATAGCGAGCATTGTCGAAGAGAAGTTTAAAAATGAATTATGATGATCTGTGCTCTTTTGCATGATGAAAATGTCCCCGAGTGTCCGAGGCTGTAAAGAGATTTATAGAGAATTATGTTTTGTGTAGTCTGACATCTCCCCATTATACCATGATAGTCTTGTGTCTTTCTGTAGTAAAACTGTATAGGACAGCCCCTCAACTACCTCAACAGTAGGAAATGTCATTGTTGCTGCGACAACAAAACCTGACTCTGTTTTAACTCACAAACTGTCTATATTCCTTGTCCACCTGCCAGTGGTGATTATGGTGTCAAATCAAATTTTATTTGTAACATGTGCGGAATACAACAGGTGTAGAGCTTACAGTGAAATGCTTACTTACAAGCCCTTAACCAACAATGCAGTTAAGAAAAAAAAAAAAAAAA
>QNTS01002816.1:59916-83823 GCA_003317085.1 Hucho hucho | reverse complement strand
AACCTCCCAGTGTTCTGGTGTGTAGAAGACAACCTCCCAGTGTTCTGGTGTGTAGAAGACAACCTCCCAGTGTTCTGGTGTGTAGAAGATAACCTCCCAGTGTTCTGGTGTGTAGAAGACAACCTCCCAGAGTTCTTCTGGCATATGTGTGCTGCTGTCGTGTGCTGCCAGATCATAAATCTCAAGCACGCTGACGTTTATGTCATGTCGTCACGCGTCATTAAGGAGACATAATGGCCAGGGAAAGGATATGGGAAAAAGTACAGCAGCCTATACCCCCCATGTAGTCCTAAAAAAGCTTGTGACTTCGTTTCTACCGGTCTTCAAAGCTCTTTATATTAAAGCTTTTGAAATCGGGATTAAAACCGCTACCATCACATCAATTGTTTCTTTCGAGACGTTGTTGGAACAGACAAGAGTTGCATTGAGCAAAGCTGCTACACTTGAGTACCAAGTTATTGTAACTGAGGGCCTCTGGATTGGTTTCTCTATTTTGGGCACCTTTTCTAGATCTGAAGCTTAGCGCTCATGATCGTCATTCAGCTATTTTGAGATAAAGTGGGAGGGAGACGAGGGCAACAGAACTCTGAAAGGACAGGAGTGGGTGTGTGGGTGTGTGTTTGTACCCCCCACACAAAAGGAGGCCTTCAGTCTGTTTGTTGCACCCCCAATCAATTTAAGATGGGGATGTCGTGGCAAAGACTCAATGAAACGGCTTTGTGTAGCAGGGCTGGCTGGGCCTGCCTCTCCATGCCTTCTCCTTAAAGTGTGTCACTTGCCGGAAAAAATTCTCATACAAAGCGTTACGCAATCAGCGGTGGTGGCATTGGCATTGCCTGGGTTTTAACCCTTGTTGTGTGGATGCTTTTTTCTTTCTGGAAGTTTCTCAGACGGCTTTAGGTGCCAAACAACGACAGGCTCTGTTGAGATGGAGGGAGGGATGTGGTAGATGAGTGAATGAGGATCCAGAAGGGGGGAGGGGGAGGGAATACATGAGAAAAAGAGAAGGGTGCAACCTTCTCTGAAATCCCCAGAGTATTATAGCTACTGTTTCAAAGGCCTGGGTCTGTATTCAAAAAGCATCTCAGAGTACTGATCTAGGATGTTGTGGCAGGTAGCCTAGTGGTTAGAGCGTTGGGCCAGTAACCGAAAGGTTGCTAGATTGAATCCCCGAGCTGACAAAGTAAAAATCTGTCGTTCTGCCCCTGAACAAGGCAGTTAACCCACTGTTCCTAGGCTTTCATTGTAAATAAGAATATGTTCTTAACTCACTTGCCTAGTTAAATAAAAAAAAATTGATCTGGTTCTCCCTAAATCAGCACTCCTTTTCTGAGGTGCTTTATGGTTATGGGCCCTGATCTGACTAAAGAGGAGGAGAAACTATTGTTTCCCAGAGAGAAAAATAATGAGCCATTTTGATAAGAGGCTTTTGGGAAACACAATCTGAACAAATGTCAAAACCAGAAGATGAGCATTATTGAATGACTGTCGTTACTGTACTAGTGGCAGAGAGAAGCATTAAAGTACATGGGGTGTGTATGGTTACCTGTAGTGCAGTGGACATGTAACAATATGTGTCATCCTCCAGTGGGTGTGTCCCTACAAGGGTGTATCTCTGGTAGGACGGGCACTGCTGGGGGTGGGAGGGGCCTTTCCTGCCGTAGAAAGCCGATTGGACGGTGATGGTGGTGCGGGGCGGGCAGCGGACCGACAGGAAGTCGCCGTCGCACGCCTGCTCGGTGTAGTTCCTCAACACTTTGGACAGGTAACCTAGGAGATGAGAAAAACACCATGGTTACAGATGGTTACCACGAAAACAGCTGCACACCTACACCTATTTACAGTCCATCAACTCTTAAGTGGTGTTCCAGGTCATCTTTTCAGCAGATTGCTATATCATGTCAATGTGTATTTCCTGAGATGATAATCACTTTTACAGGTGTTGTGAGATCTGATCATCAGTGCAGCGTGACTGCATTAAAGACAATCTGGAATGCATTCACAGCCTAAAATCATACTACAAACAAAGACAATACGAATAGGAGATCATTCACTACAAGATTATCTGAATAGGGGACATTTCACTCCTCCACCTCCCCAGTGCAAAGGAACACACACACACACAAAGTCCCCAGGATGTTCAAATGGACAAAGCCATGGGTGTGTTGCATCCTGAAAGACTTAGAATGTGTGGCACACAGCTGCAGCAGTTCTATCTCAGTCAATTAGCATCAAAGAGGAACACAACACATACTGGAGAATCAGCAATGCCAATCACACACACACACAGTCTGGCAAGCTTTGCTTTGTCTTGCCTGGGTTGGACCACCTCGGAAGAAACTGTCTCCTCCTTCCTTTAATTTCATCCCTAATTTCATGGTGATGATGTCATATTGAGAGAGCTAGCTGTTGTCTTATCTCCACTATATTTGTTTGTTAACACAGACACACCCTGTCAAAGGAGAGAGCGCATATTTGGTCGCGTAGGTGGTTCTGTGTCTAGAGAGTAGGAAGCTTCCGTGGAAGAGCCCCCTGTTTCCATGGTCCATTAGTCATGTTACACATCAACAAGCCCTGACAAAACGACTGCCTTCACTTAACCATATCAAAAACCATGGCTCCGGGCCTAGAATACCACAACACTACACAGACGCTAAAAGTCCTGGCCCTAGCGTCATTAGCTGTTAGCATTGTTAGCCTCCAGGCATATCTAAAGAACAGACTCAGCATTTAAA
The DNA here is from genome assembly GCA_003317085.1 of Hucho hucho. Taxonomy (NCBI): domain Eukaryota; kingdom Metazoa; phylum Chordata; class Actinopteri; order Salmoniformes; family Salmonidae; genus Hucho; species Hucho hucho. Next base: position 81,088 of record QNTS01002816.1, on the reverse strand, counting down.
GCTATCTGAGCTTCCTAGGCTTGAGCTAAAGCCCTCGCTAAGCTAACCTGCGCTAGTGCTAAGTCTGCTAACCCTGAGTTTGTCTCACCCTGTCTCCATCGGTAAGCCCTTTGTTTGTTAGCGTTAGCGAGTCTCTTCTCGGACTCGGTGTCAGTTAGCCAACCACCATGTTTTGAACTGCATTCCATATTTAAAAAGTGTATTTAAAAAAATAAAAAATAAATAGGCCTATTGGGAAACAATCATAAAACACTTGTAATGTTATTTTACTTGAAACCTCACAGGTCTAGACTGTCTCTTTGAATGCTATAGCTAATTACGGTGCTAGCCAGCATTCTCTGTCATTGTGAGCCACCAGCATGTCAGTCAGTCAGTCAGGAGAACTGAACCCCATCACAAAGCACCAGCAGCATTAACATTCCTGCCTGCGAGAAGGAAAGTAGAGATAAAAGAGGGAGCACTGTTTCGTCATATGGTGTCTTTTTTCCTCCTTCTTTGCGAAACTATTCAGCCAAATGATTGACAGCTGGCAGAGGAACATTGAGGACAAAAGTTGTCAAGATAAACAGAGGCTGCCATTTTAGTGTCATAAAATTACCAGTTTGATTCAGCCAGCTCAACATCAATATGTCAACTGTTGAGTGCTTCCAAACACTACAGGTACATTAGAGGAAGTAGGAACTGTTTCCATACACAGTGACACACATACATGAATGCACGCGTGCGCCTACACCCACACCAAACACGCACACACACACACCTTTTTACCATGGTTACCTCTAACAGTGCAGTAGTTCCATAGAGTGTGGTCATGAAACTGTGATAGCTGAAAGAGTCAACTCCGGGACATAATTAGACAACAGTGGCGCCCACCGCAGCCTCGGTTCTTTCACTGTTCTATTGACACTGCCTTATCTTGAAAATGAAAGCAGGAAAATTTGACTTCAATGCTTTTAACTATTACAGTTAGCTACTTAAACTTTTGTGGCGATGCCTTTTAAGACCAGAGAGCTTTGCAGAGTCATAAAATGCAAAGCTAAGTTAGCCTGGTGTGAAGTGCACACACTGTTTCTTTGGAACTAAGTAACTTCACACACACACACACACCTCTGCTGGCATAGCCCTGTCTGCTGCATTCCAGTGCGGGTGAACTTGGCATTTCCCCTGACAGGACCACACACACAAACAAACAACAACACAACCAGGGTGGCTGCCGTGGCAACGAACACAACCTTACACTGAACTAATTCTTCTCCACAGTTACCCAGTGGGCAAAAGTTTCATTTTTCTGATATACGATGTCAGATTACAACCATTTAAAGACGTCTTTTAGCCCTTCAGGGAAAATAAAGATAGATTGAACTGAGTTCTCCATGAAGAAATCAAGGCGCCTGGAAAGACGTCATATCGCGATTGTTATCTTGTTTAAGTGACTGATACAACCAGGTAAAGGCGTCTTTTTCTGGATGCTAAAACAGTCTAAAAACCGTCCTTTTACATTCAGGCTACAACCTGACCATGACGTCAGTCTGATGTTATTGCAACCAGTTTTGCCCACTGAGCACAAGACGGGTCTATTTGGTCTTAGTATTAGGCCTTGTCCTGGACCCAGGCCAACACCATGATAGAGCATGTGCACTGCCAGCCCTATACCCTTCCAGCCACTGAGCTGGGTGCCACATGGAAACTGTGGCAACTACCATGCCGGCAGAGAGGGAGAGGGAGAGGGAGAGAGTGAACGAGGGAGAGGGAGAGGGAGAGGGAGAAGGAGAAGGAGAAACCTAGGAATGAAACGATGAAGGACAAGTCACACCAACAAGACATATCCAGACTTATCAAACAACCCAGCAGGCAAATCTAGTTGAAATTACGCCTTTGCATTTGCAAACAGTTTATAACCGGAAATGGATGTAATTTAGTTATTTCAAGCAGTTTTGACAACTGGTAAAGGACTTTCTCAAAGGTGAAGGGGTGGGTTATTAACTAAACAGTTTTTTACTTGTTCCTTAAGCAACTGTTTCTAAACCACAAAACACACTGCAACACCTTCCTCCATCAGCAAACAGATTATCTCGCCCCTGGAGCACTTTTCCAAAAGAATCTCCCTCCTTCCATCTTTCTTTTTCTCTCTCCTTCTCCCTGGTCTCAAGAGGAGTGTACGTATTGTTCCACCCCCCTCTGTTAACCCGCCACCTGTTGATTGACGCCCCCTTTCACGACTAACAATCAGGCGGGGTTAAGACACCTGTGTAAACCAGGTAGCCAATGACATGCGTCGCTCTGAGGGACAGCCTGGACAATGCCACTAGGGGGGAAAACACAGACACACATCTCTCTCTCCTTCTTCATTTGGGGCCATCCTAACTCCTCTAGATTTTTATTTTATTGAATTTCTGATTTGCAATGATGGCCTACCCCAGCCAAACCCTAACCCGGACGATGCTGGGCCAATTGTGTGCCCCTCTATGGGACTCACAATCACGGCCAGTTGTGATATAGCCTGGAATCGAACCAGGGTCTGTAGTGACGCCTCTAAAAAAAATAACCTTTATTTAACTAGGCAAGTCAGTTAAGAACAAATTCTTATTTTCAATGACGGCCTAGGAACAGTGGGTTAACTGCCTTGTTCAGGGGCAGAAGGACAGATTTTTTTACCTTGTCAGGGATTCGGTCTTGCAACCTTTCGGTTACTAGTCCAATGCTCTAACCACTAGGCTACCTGCCGCCCACATTATGTGGGGTGGGGAAGGAGAGGAGGTTATGTCTGATGGTGGTTATGTGGGGTGGGGAAGGAGAGGAGGTTATGTCTGGTGGTGGTTATGTGGGGTGGGGAAGGAGAGGAGGTTATGTCTGATGGTGGTTATGTGGGGTGGCTTTACTTGACTTTACCTCAACATCCTGTGTGTGTGTTCGCAGTCTGAGGTAAAATCATTAAGTCTGGGAGCTAAGGCAAGTCTTCAGTTCCTCAGGCAAGGCTACTACTCATCATGGTAGCTTAATAAACCAGCCCCATTACATATGCAACGGAACGACATCATTAATCCTGTCATCTGCAGGATACCGGTAAGCAAATGACTCCAGGTCAATTCACAAGATATATAATGTATGAATTGTGTACACAAGCAGGTAGTCGGGGCATATCATATGCATGGGGCATGACAACTCAACCAGCCCTAATAGCTGGTGCAGAGTTGTAGCTTCCCCTCATAACACACCATGTCATAACCCCCAAGTCATGTGATAGGAATTAACCGTAATTGGGCTTTCACCACATCATGTGATCTTCCACCCCCGTAAGCCTATCACAACGCTGAAAACCTGAGGAGGTAATTAGTTCCTCATTTGAAGGCCCGCGGCCTAACCCCAGCGTTAGAGGGGTCAGGTGGGGCTGAGATTAGGACAAACCACTGTGTTGTGTCAACATGGGTTCCTACCCCCCAGCCCATCACACAGAGACTTCCTGTTCAGGACTCACTGATTAGATGCGGTCCTACAGCAGGTCCAAAGAGATGTTGAATCCATGCTTTCCTGTGTGTGTGTGTGTGTGTCGTCTGTGTGTGTGTGTGTCATCTGTGTCTCTGTGTGTGTGTGTGTGTGTGTGTGTGAGTGAGTGAGTGAGTGAGTGAGTGAGTGAGTGAGTGAGTGAGAGAGAGTAAGAGAGAGTAAGAGAGACGTGTACATAGATATGTTTGTCCGAATGTAAAAAAGTCAAATACGATTAACTAACTAAAAAAACAACAGCAGGACACCTGCTGTCTCTCCCTCCACTGTGCAGAGGGGCCAGCTACAAGCTGGAATGCAGAGAGAGATGTGCTCTCTGGTAGAAGCAGAGATTACATACAAAATAATTTATAAACATTTTTGTTGTTGTAAGAATAGATTCAAAGGCTATCATCTTGGTGCATTAGGCATTTACACGAGAGGGAGATAGAGAGAAAGAGCGAGAGACACAGAGACAGAGAGAGAGAGAGAGAGACACAGAGACAGACAGAGAGAGAGACACAGAGAGAGCGAGAGAAAGAGAGAGAGAGCGAGACAGAGAGAGAGAGAGAGATGTGGCAGTAGAAAGGCCAGAAGGGCCGGTGGCTTTAAGCCTTGTTAGTAATTAGGCCCTGACCATGGTTCTATCCATAGGCCACAGAACCAGCCTTACGAGCATGGCCCCATCCCTAACTGGCTTTTAAAAAATAATCTAGAATACAGATGTTTGGTTATATAACGTCCAAATTCACGATCACGTTTAAAAACATTAACACTTCAATCGCATTCATTAGGTACCAAATGGAAGAAAGCAAACTGAAACAAGGAGAGACTACCAAAACCTGTCCAATAAAATGTTTTGCTCCATTTTGCTGTAATGAAATAGACCCATGTCTGGCCTGCAGAGCTCCTTACACTAAGTGTAAGGTTAGGTAAACTACACTCCTGTGTGATTAAGTAGGAGTGTATAGGTGTAGGTTATCTAAACATAGACAGGCTGGTTCATGAAGTGTGTGGAGGGGGAGATGACATGGGACTCCAACAGACCAGTGTGTGGTGGGGAAGATGACATGGGACTCCAACAGACCCGTATCTGACATTTCTACTACTACTACTACCACTACTGCTACTACTGCTATTTCTACTACTACTACTGTTACTGCTGCTATTTCTACTACTACTACTACCACTACTACTGCTATTTCTACTACTACTACTGTTACTGCTGCTATTTCTACTACTACTGCTACCACCACTACTACTACTGCTAGTTCTACTACTGCTAGTTCTACTACTACTGCTACCACCACTACTACTACTGCTAGATCTACTACTGCTAGTACTATTTCTACTATTGCTACTACTACTGCTACTACTACTACTGTTACTGCTGCTGTTTCTACTACTACAGTTACTGCTGCTATATCTACTACTACATTTCTACTATTACATTTGTACTACTACTACTACTACTACTACTACTACTACTTCTGCTGATATTTGTACTACTACTGCTACTACTGTAACTGCTGCCATTTCTACTACCTACTACTACTACTACTACTACTACTACTACTACCGCTCTATTTCTACTACTACTATTACTGCTGACATTTGTACTACTACTACTACTACTACTACTACTACTACTACTACTACTACTACTACTACTACTACTACTACTGTTCCTGCTGGTATTTCTAATACTACTACTGCTACTACTAGTGTTACTGCTGACATTTCTACTGCTGCTACTAAACTCAGCAAAAAAAGAAATGTCCTCTCACTGTCAGCTGTGGTTATTTTCAGCAAACTTAACATGTGTAAATATTTGTATGAACATAACAAGATTCAACAACTGAGACATAAACTGAACAAGTTCCACAGACATGGAATAATGTGTCCCTGAAGAAAGGGGGGTCCAAAAGTAACAGTCAGTATCTGGGGTGGCCACCAGCTGCATTAAGTACTGCAGTGCTTCTCCTTCTCATCGACTGCACCAGATTTGCCAGTTCTTGCTGTGGGATGTCACCCTACTCTTCCATTAAGGCACCTGCAAGTTCCCAGACATTACTGGGGGGAATGGCCCTAGCCCTCACCCTCCGATCCAACAGGTCCCAGACGCGCTCAATGGGATTGAGATCCGGGCTCTTCGCTGGCCATGACAGAACACTGACATTCCTGTCTTGCAGGAAATTACGCACAGAACGAGCAGTATGGCTGGTGGCATTGTCATGCTGGAGAGTCATGTCAGGATGAGCCTGCAGGAAGGGTACCACATGAGGGAGGAGGATGTCTTCCCTGTAACGCACAGCGTTGAGATTGCCTGCAATGACAACAAGCTCAGTCCGATGATGCTGTGACACACCGCCCCAGACCATGACGGACCCTCCACCTCCAAATCGATTTCGCTCCAGAGTACAGGCCTCGGTTTAACGCTCATTCCTTCGATGATAAACGTGAATCTGACCATCACCCCTGGTGAGAAAACACTGCGACTTGTCAGTGAAGAGCACTTTTTGCCAGTCCTGTCTGGTCCAGCGACGGTGGGCGTCGTTGTTGCCGGTGATGTCTGCTGAGGACCTGCCTTACAACAGACCTACAAGCCCTCAGTCCAGCCTCTCTCAGCTTATAGTGGACAGTCTGAGCACTGATGGAGGGATTGTGCGTTCCTGGTGTAACTCGGACAGTTGTTGTTGCCATCCTGTACCTGTCCCGCAGGTGTGATGTTCGGATGTACCGATCCTGTGCAGGTGTTGTTCCACGTGGTCTGCCACTGCGAGGACAATCAGCTGTCCGTCCTGTCTCCCTGTATCGCTGTATTAGGCGTCTCACAGTACGGACATTGCAATTTATTGCCCTGGCCACATCTGCAGTCCTCATGCCTCATTGCAGCATCTTTCCTTTGGTGTTTTTCAGAGTCAGTAGAAAGACCTTTTTAGTGTCCTAAGTTTTCATAACTGTGACCTTAATTGCCTACCGTCTGTAAGCTGTTAGTGTGTTAACGACCGCTCCACAGGTGCATGTTGATTAATTGTTTATGGTTCATTGAACAAGCATGGGAAACAGTGTTCAAACCCTTTACAATGAAGATCTATGAAGTTATTGGGATTTTTACAAATTATCTTTGAAAGACAGGGTCCTGAAAAAGGGGAGTTTCTTTTTTTGTTTACTACTACTGTTACTGCTGCTATTTCTACTACTACTGCTACTATTTCTACTACTGCTACTACTACTACTGCTACTACTACTACTGTTACTGCTGCTATTATCTTACCTCATTTGCACACATTGTATATAGATTATTATTTTCTTTCTACTGTATTATTGACTGTATGTTTGTTTACTCCATGTGTAACTCTGTGTTGTTGTATGTGTTGAACTGCTTTGCTTTATCTTGGCCAGGTCGCAGTTCTAAATGAGAACTTGTTCTCAACTTGCCTACCTGGTTAAAGAAAGGTGAAATAAAAAATATAAAAAATATTTATACTACTACTGTTACTGCTGCTATTTCTACTACTGCTACTACCACTACTGTTACTGCTGCTATTTCTACTACTGATACTACTACTCCTACTATTTCTACTACTGCTACTACTACTCCTACTATTTCTACTACTGCTACTACTACTGCTGCTATTTCTACTACTGCTACTACTACTGCTGCTATTTCTACTACTGCTACTACTACTGCTACTATTTCTACTACTACTACTACTACTACTGTTACTATTTCTACTACTACTACTACTGTTACTATTTCTACTACTACTACTACTACTACTACTACTACTACTACTACTACTACTACTGTTACTATTTCTACTACTACTACTACTGTTACCATTTCTACTACTACTACTACTACTGTTACTATTTCTACTACTAATACTACTGTTACTGCTGCTATTTCTACTACTGCTACTACCACTATTTCTACTACTGCTACTACTACTGTTACTATTTCTACTACTACTACTACTGTTACTATTTCTACTACTAATACTACTGTTACTGCTGCTATTTCTACTACTGCTACTACCACTATTTCTACTACTGCTACTACTACTGTTACTATTTCTACTACTACTACTACTACTGTTACTATTTCTACTACTAATACTACTGTTACTGCTGCTATTTCTACTACTACCACTATTTCTACTACTGCTACTACTACTGTTACTATTTCTACTACTACTACTACTGTTACTATTTCTACTACTACTACTACTACTACTACTGTTACTGCTGCTATTTCTACTACTGCTACTACTACTACTGTTACTGCTGCTATTTCTACTACTGCTACTACTACTACTGTTACTGCTGCTATTTCTACTACTGCCACTATTTCTACTACTGCTACTACTACTGCTCCTCCTACTACCACTACTGTTACTGCTGCTATTTCTACTACTACTGCTACTGTTACTGCTGCTATTTCTACTACTGCTACTACTACTGCTACTATTTCTACTACTGCTACTACTACTGCTTCTACTTCTACTACTGCTACTACTACTGCTACTACTATTACTACTTCTACTACTACTGCTACTACTACTTACTATACAGTAGTGAGGCTAGTTCCACCATGGCCAGAGTGGTCACATTCTGGATTCGTTTTGTACAGTTCCTGAGGCTGATCTCATGGTTTCATTGACACAAGACAGCCACCAATAATGTGTGTGTGTGTGTTAGTTTGTGTTTATGTGTATAGTGACAGAATAAATGGTTCTAGCTCACGAGGGAGGGGTGTTGATTTGGGTTGGCTTATGCCCACCCTCCAATCCACTCCTGATTCCCCCACGTGCACACACACATCCCTCCCATCCACCCACAGATGTGTGTGGGGATCAGCTGAGGGGGCTTACTCACATGAGGTTGAACCGTGCATGGCTTTAATAACTGAAAAAGTGGACTATAGTTCAGTATGGCAGACCCTGAGAATTGCTTCTACACTAAACCTCCAGTAAGGGCCACACACGATCCAGGCAACCCGCCTACTCACTGGTGTCTCTGAGTGAGTGAGTGAGTGAGTGAGTGAGTGAGTGAGTGAGTGAGTGAGTGAGTGAGAGAGAGAGAGAGAAATATATACTCTTCATAATATTAATTTGTCTTTATGATACTTCAGTTAGTAGGATTAGGCTTTTGGTCATTTGGTTCGCTACAACAAGGAAAGATTATTTTGCTGGCCATTTCTGTCTTATAATGCTTTGCTCAACTATAAGGTTTGTTCAAATTTCTCATTAGATTTTTATATCTTGCTTTTACATTTTAGCAGACACTCTTATCCAGAGCGACTTGGGGAAGATTTTAATAGTCACCGTGGGTACCACATCACAAATGCACTTGCTAATAAACTCGCTCACCAAATCAGCGTATACATCAATGTTGTTGTCCGATGCTGTTCCGGATAGCATCAGACAACAACATTGATGTATACGCTGATTCGGTGAGCGAGTTTATAAGCAGGTGAACCGGTGATGTGGTACCCATAGCAACTATTAAAACACCCAACCAGAAACCGTGGATTGATGGCAGCATTCGCATAAAACTGAAAGCGCGAACCACTGCTTTTAATCATGGCAAGGCGACCGGAAACATGACCGAATACAAACAGTGTAGCTATTCCCTCCGCAAGGCAATCAAACAAGCTAAGCATCAGTATAGAGACAAAGTAGAGTCGCAATTCAACGGCTCAGGCACGAGACATATGTGTCAGGGTCTACAGTCAATCACGGACTACAAAAGAAAATCAGCCCCGTCGCGGACACCGATGTATTGCTCCCAGACAAACTAAACAACTTCTTTGCTCGCTTTGAGGACAATACAGTGCCACTGACACGGCCCGCTACCAAAACCTGTGGGCTCTCCTTCACCTCAGCCAACGTGAGTAAAACATTTAAACGTGTTAACCCTCGCAAGGCGGCCGGACCAGACGGCATCCCTAGCCGCGTCCTCAGAGCATGCGCAGACCAGCTGGCTGGTGTGTTTAAGGACATATTCAATCAATCCCTATCCCAGTCTGCTGTTCCCACCATTGTTCCTGTTCCCAAGAAAGCTAAGGTAGCTGAGATAAACGACTATCGCCCCGTAGCACTCACTTCCGTCATCATGAAGTGCTTTCAGAGACTAGTCAAGGGTCATATCACCTCCACCCTACCTGACACCCTAGACCAACTCTAATTTGCTTACCGCCCCAATAGGTCCACAGACGACGAAAATCGCAATCACACTGCCCTAACCCATCTGGACAAGAGGAATACCTATGTAAGAATGCTGTTCATCGATTACAGCTCAGAATTTAACACCATAGTACCCTCCAAACTCGTCATTAAGCTCGAGACCCTGGGTCTCTACCCCGCCATGTGCAACTGGGTCCTGGACTTTGTGACGGGCCGCCCCCAGGTGGTGAGGGTAGGAAACAACATCTCCACCCCGCTGATCCTCAATACTGGGGCCCCACAAGGGTGTGTTCTCAGCCCTCTAGTGTACTCCCTGTTCACCCATGACTGCGTGGCCATGCATGCCTCCAACTCAATCATCAAGTTTGCAGACGACACTACAGTGGTAGTCTTGATTACCAACAATGACGAGACGGCCTACAGGGAGGAGGTGAGGGCCCTCGGAGTGTGGTGTCAGGAAAATAACCTCACACTCAACGTCAACAAAACAAAGGAGATGATCGTGGACTTCAGGAAACAGCAGAGGGAGCAGCCCCCTATCCACATCGACGGGACAGTAGTGGAGAAGGTGGAAAGTTAAGTTCCTCGGCATACACATCACGGACAAACTGAAATGGTCCACCCACACAGACAGTGTGGTGAAGAAGGCGCAACAGCACCTCTTCAACCTCAGGGGGCTGAAGAAATATGGCTTGTCACCAAAAACACTCACAAACTTTTACAGATGCACAATCGGGAGCATCCTGTCGGGCTGTATCATCGCCTGGTACGGCAACTGCTCTGCCCACAACTGTAAGGCTCTCCAGAGGGTAGTGAGGTCCGCACAACGCATCACCGGGGGCAAACTACCTGCCCTCCAGGACACCTACACCCCCCGATGTCACAGGAAGGCCAAAAAGATCATGAAGGACAACAACCACCCGAGCCACTGCCTGTTCACCCCGCTATCATCCAGAAGGTGAGGTCAGTACAGGTGCATCAACGCTGGGACCGAGAGACTGAAAAACAGCTTCTATCTCAAGGCCATCAGACTGTTAAACAGCCATCACTAACATTGAGTGGCTGCTGCCAACATACAGACTCAATCTCTACCCACTTTAATAATTAATAATTGTATGTAAAAATGTATCACTAGTCACTTAAACAGTGCCACTTTATATAATGTTTACATACCCTACATTACCCATCTCATATGTATATACTGTACTCTATACCATCTACTGCATCTTGCCTATGCCGTTTGGCCATCGCTCATCCATATATTTATATGTACATACTCGTATTCATTCCTTTACACTTGTGTGTATAAGGTAGTTGTTGTGAAATTGTTAGATTACTTGTTAGATATTACTGCATGGTCGGAACTAGAAGCACAAGCATTTTGCTACACTCGCATTAACATCTGCTAACCATCTGCTAACCATGTGTATGTGACCAATAACATTTGATTTATTTGACTTACAGGAGCAATTAGGGTGACATGTCTTGCTCAAGGGCACAGCAGCATATGTTTCCACCTAGGGATTCAGGGATTCGAACCAGCACCCTTCCGGTTACTGGCACAACGCTCTAACCCGCTAGGCTAAATAACCTAGAACTCTGTTAGATTCATTCATTGTTTGATCATGGCACAACGGTCTAAGGCACTGCATCTCAGTGGTAGAGGCGTCACTACAGACCCTGGTTCGATTCCAGGCTGTATCACAATCGGCTGTGATTGAGAGTCCCATAGGGCGGCGCACAATTGACCCAGTGTCGTCCTGGTTATAGTTTGGCCGGGGTAGGCCGTCATTGTAAATAAGAATGTTCTTAACTGACTTGCTGAGTTAAATAAAGGAAAATTTTAAAAAATGAAATAGTGCGGCAGAAGAAATCTAGCATACATTACAATGGAAGTGGCTTAATAAGACAAGTCATATTCATATCAAATGGAGAGAGAAAAAAATAACATTTGGGCTTCTACAACAAGACACCTGAGTCTCCACTATAAAAAACTGACTTTGGCTATTGGCCTAGATCAGACATTTGAGAGAGAATTCTGATCGGAGTAATTGTTTGACATTGTGATTTTTTACCTGTCAATTCGGACAACTGAAATGTATTTTCTGGTTGTCCGACTATTTTTTAATGTAATGGTTGTAGTGGAACTCCCGTGTCCTGCTGCCCCTCCTGTCCTTCCCTGTAAGGGAGAGTGGAGCCTGACTGAGTCTGAGGACAGCTGAAGCCATTAACACAGTCTAGTCTAGAGACAAACAACAACACAGGCCTGACTGTTCCAACTGTTTCCCAGAGACACTCCGGCAGTCTAGAACATTTCCCCAAACACAGCACCCCTCCCTGGCATCTAGGCATACACCTCTACCCCAACCCAAGACTCCTATCCCCTACTGTAGGTAGCCAGAAATGGAAGATGACCCGGTAGTAAACTCTCTACTGACAGATACTGGTTTACACCACAGAGGTTGGGAACTCCATGTCCCCATCCCCAGATTGACTAAAACAGAGGGCTATGTATTTGTCCATGTCATTTTGGAGTAGCCTATACTGTAGATCCGATTGTGACAGTCCCTCCAGGCGTTTATATAGCTAGGCTGTGTGTTATGACTTATAGAGACTGACACCAGCTTAGTATAGCGCCAGGAAGTCGACCACAAAGCAAGAACTGAGAGAGAAGAGCTCATCCTCAGGGAATAGATGTAGTTTACGACAGTTAAAATCAGGGAGGCTGGTCTGAATGCTCTTTTAAATAAAACATTTAAAATAAGTAAAATACAAATCTGCTTCATATTCATAATCTCCAGCACCACTCCAACATCAACATACAGTACCAGTCAAAAGTTTGGATACACCTACTCATTCAATGGTTTTTCTTTATTTTTACTATTTTCTACATTGTAGCATAATAGTGAAGACATCAAAACTATGTAGTAACACATATGGAATCATGTAGTAACCAAAAAAGTGTTCAAATTAAATCAAATCAAATTATATTTGAGATTCTTCAAAGTAGCCACCCTTGGCCTTGGTGACAGCTTTGCACACTCTTGGCATTCTCTCAACCAGCTTCATCTGGAATGCTTTTCCAACAGTCTTGAAGGAGTTCCCACATATGCTGAGCACTTGTAAATGCCGCCAAAGGTGCTTCTACAAAGTATTGACTCAGGGCTGTGAATACTTACGTAAATGAGATATTTCTGGATTTCATTCGCAATACATTTGCAAAACTTTCTCAAAGCATGTCTTCTTTTGTTATTATGGGATATTGTGTGTAGATGAGTGAGAAAAAACTACAATGTTATACATTGTGAATTCAGGCTGTAACACAACAAATGTGGAATAAGTCAAGGTGTATGAATACTTTCTGAAGGCACTGGATATTGATGTTGGGGTGGTGCTGGAGATGAATAATATGAAGTTCTCCTTTTTTTAGTAAGCATAGCATAATTCTTTGTTTCCTATTATAGGGGCATAGTGGGAATGAATACAAACGTATCATCATCAGCATAACGTCTTGTTTCTTCTCCTCTTTCCTATTAGCCATGTGTGGAATGTCATTCACTTATTTACCTTACAGCCTATAAGCACGGCATAATAATACACATTCCTCACGCTTGCTGTTTAACACATGGGCTCACTTTGTAATTATCACCTTCTTCTCTCTCAACCAATGGGTGCAAATCTTGGTATATATTTATATGTCAACTTATCCATGTTCTCTCAATTGCTGTTTTTCAGCAACAGTTTTCAACTATCATCCACCTCCCCAAAACCACCAGCTATAATAAACGTAAAGCTGCAATCAGCAGTAGAAACAACAACAAAGCGGCCTCCCCACCCCCACATAGGGCTACCTGCCATCACATCATCTGGCTCTGAGGATCTTCCAATGGAGATGAGGACATTCCCCAAACAATTCCCCAAAAAACATTGTCTTTGTTGTTCATTCAGTTCAGCCTGTACTAGATTGAACTGTCCTTCTTAACCTAATTATCCTAACCTGCTACATTAATTATCCTAACCTGCTACATTAATTATCATAACCTGCTGTGTAAGTTCTCCTAACCTGCTAGGAAAAAGTCGTAGCTGTATCGAAGTGGAGTGTTTTTAGGGAATCTCAGGAGGGTAGCTCTCCAGGAACAGGGTTGGCTAGCACCGCTTTAGTGTGTGGTCAACTATGGTCCAGTAGCAAACATTTTTATCCAAAGTCATTTACACAACTATAGACATTGACACATTACCAGTAGCCTCCACGTAGCCCATGCAGGAATTTAACCAACAACTCTTGTTTTGCCAGTGTGGAGGATGTGAAACTTGCCCAGTTACCTGGAGACGTCAACTTCAATGAGATCTAAAGCCAATCATGAGCGACAGACCAGTAGTAATCTCTTGCTCGGTTGGTGGTTGGCATTGAGTGTACGTGTTGTGGGGCTCTGAAGGTCATCTTTAAAGAAACAATCTGGAGATTGTCATTCAGCCTCCAGATTATGCCTTTAATATCTGTTGGGGCTTGACGTAGTATCTGTAAATCCCTCTTTCTCTCAGCATGCTAGAGGCTCCTTACAGATTAGCTTCCGAAGGGGTGTCGAGGGACTTTCCACAACTCCCCACTGCCGTCTCGGCTAGCGCGTGCCTGTCCCCCTGACCCCTGTAGGTCAGAGGTCGGCAAGAGGACACTTTCACTCTGAGATGTGGGGGGGTGGGGGAATATCCATTCGGCTGCCCTCTGACTCTAGCCAAGACGCCCACACACACCCACGCCCTTTCCCTGACAGTCACCATTCATCAATTTAATGCATTAACAGTCACACCACATACCTTTTCAGAAGGTTCAAAAGCCCAGGCGGGGAAGACAGGGAGGAGAAAAGGAGGAGGAATTCCCATAAAAGAAAATGGGGGAGTGGGTGGGCCCTGAAAGGGAGAGCTTTGCCTGGGAATTAACAGGCTTATCCAAGGGGCTGTTCACAGAGGAGTGAACCACAGGTGGAGGGGCAGACTAGCACCTCTGTGGGTTGAAAGAACAGGGGCTGAGGGAAGCTTGTCCAATAGGACGTAACCAAGGAGATCCCCCTGTTTCACAATATACTTAAGGCCTGATGGAACAGCTAGCCACTAAGAGTCTCTTATGGTTCAGCTCACTGGACACACACAGATAGACAGACAGACAGACCCAGACAGAAAGAGACTGTTTAAATAGAGGAATAAGGCTGAGGTGTGGGAACTACCTTTTTTCTGTCCTTCTATCTCTTTTTTCCTTTCTCATCTCTTCTCACTGCACTCCCTTCTTGCTACCTCCCTCAATCCTGATTTCTCATCTCTTCTACCTCCTCTCCTTCTCTCACCAAACCAGCTCATCTCTTCTACCTCCTCTCCTTCTCTCACCAAACCAGCTCATCTCTTCTACCTCCTCTCCTTCTCTCACCAAACCAGCTCATCTCTTCTACCTCCTCTCCTTCTCTCACCAAACCAGCTTCATCTATTATTTCGTTTTTTTCTTCCTCATCTTACCACACCAGCTCTCTCTTAATCATTTCTCAGTCTCTCACTTCCTCATCTTACTACACCAGCTCTCTCTCTTTATCATTTCTCCCTCTCTCACTTCCTCATCTTACCACTCCAGCTCTCTCTCTTTATCATTTCTCCCTCTCTCACTTCCTCATCTTACCACACCAGCTCTCTCTCTTTATCATTTCTCCCTCTCTCACTTTGTCTTACCACACCAGCTCTCTCTTTTCATAATTTCTGCCTCTCTCACTTCTCCTCCCTCAGTCTGAGCTTACCTGAGGTTGCCAAAACAATCAATCGTCTGCAGAGCTCCCTTCCTTTCTGTTCCCTTTATTCTTTCATCCCCCTCTTCTCTTCCCTCCATCTGAGCTTACGTGAGGTTGCCCCGGGCCCAGGGAGGCTGAGCAGCAACAGACCAGTATGGCTTTGAGGGCTCTGCTGTAGCATGCCGTAATGCAGACTGTCAGTCTGAACCAGGGGCTACACAATGGCTCCTTGTTTTAGCTGGTCCCACCACCACTGCACCCCGCACTACTCTACCTTTTCTCTCTCTCTCTCTCTCTCTCTCCATCACTTTCTTTCAACCTGACGCTCGTTCTCTCCCTCCCGCTCGCTCTCCCTCCCGCTCTCTCTACCTCCCGCTCTCTCTCCCTGCCGCTCTTCTCCTCCTCCTGCCATACCTCTAATGGGCCTTCAAATATTTTGTTCCACCCTGACTGTGCTTGTATTGTCTCCCGTAAACACAACATAAAACGAGAAGAGGGGGATAAGGGGAACGAGAGAGAGAGAGATGGATGGATGAAGGGATGGATAAGAACTTGTAGGGCTGTATTGGAACAGACGCGTAGACAGCTCTTTAAAAGGAACATAAATCAGCTACCAGGAAGCAAGGGAAGGAGTGAGAGAGTGAGGAGGGGGGCATCAAAGCGTGGCTGACATTCCCTCAGCACAGGAGCGAGGGGTGGTGGTGAGGGGTGGCAGTGTTGAAAGGATAATTTGATAGCCACACGTAAGTGGGGTGGACGGGGAGGAGATAATCGTTGATGTACACAGACACACCCACCCGTCTCCAGCTACATCACCGACCATAATAACTGTCAATAACACCGTCTGGAAACACCGATGACGATAACGTATTATTCTCAGTAAAGTCTGAGCAAAGCCAGCGATGCTGCAATACAATCTGAGTAGTGAGACAGACTGTCCCCCCACTCCCTACCTGCAGAAGCAAGCCTGGGCCATCCCTGTTTATCGTTTCTTGAACGTTTGTTTTGTGTTTCATAGTGTCTGGAGCTTCCCGACCGCTTTCAGACAACGGAACTGGAATTTACTTGATGAATGTTGCACAATGTTGCCTAACTACAAACCAAAATGAGAACCGACTGAAATCCTAATTCCCTTATTTTCAGGGAACGTTTATACAAATCTGCCTTTGACTGACTCTCCATCAAAGTCTAAGCGTTGATCAGGAGTTCAACAGAGATAGACAAGGGTGTTAAACTGATCCGTTCCATTGATGTTGCATTCAAATTCCAGCCGGAGCAGCAGTGCAGAGATGTCATTTAGGAATCTTCTGTGTGTTTGTTTTGGGGCTCCTCATCTAACCCCCATGCCAGAAGGGGCAAGCTCCAACACACCTGCGCCGCCTAGATTAGGCTGGCTGGTTCAGGGGTTAAACGTTTTGGGAATGACGTTCACCACCATAACAGTCATTACCGCATGTTATTACTGTAACACCCTCCAACTAGGGATCTGATTCGACGGTTAAGGGAGGGTTTTTAAGGATAAAAAGCCATCCCTATGCAAAATAATGATTATCAAATTAAGTTTCAGCCCTGGGTTGGTTGTGGGGGATGACTGTTTAATGCAGGCCTTGTTCGAGACAGTCATTACCCTCATTAGGAGTCAACTTCCGTCAGGATTTACACATTCCCTCTATGTTTGGATTGGGATTTTTGGTATCAAACATTCCATGGTTTATCAGTTATTAGTGAGTTATCATATGATGTTCAAGCTCTCTGAGTTTGTTGGTTGTGGGTTAGACTCTGGTGGAGAAGCGTCCTCTTTAAAAAGGGGATGATTATAACATTCAGATTGCCTAATTGGCCCGTCTCTGGGGGTTTGTGAGCCGTGAGTGCCACAGCTACAGAGTTGGTTTTTGTCTTCATATTTCATGATTTAATTACAACCGCGGTGGCGGCCAAATCATGTAACAGGCATTAACTCACTCAGGACGTGTTCCTTTCTGTTCACATCTCTGGTCATGTAACTGGCATTAGCTCACTCAGAATGTGTTCCCTTCCTCTCACATCTCTTGGCAACGTGGCCAACCAACGCTGCTGTTTGACTGGATTACAGGCAGTTTTATAGGCAATTTGCAGAGACTTGAAAAAGCCAATGCAAAGGTAGCCTAATCATATCAAGGCTGCAGGCTACTTCTCAGAGCACTTTAGGCTGATGCTTTTCCACACTCAAGTAACGCACAAGAACAAAAAAAGAGACTAAAAGTAGCCAAAATATTAACTCATTTTGACAGCAGGAATATAGACATAGTCCGGTAAATTACATTTGTCATAACTCTATCCTGAAAAATTCCCTGAAATATCTGCCTTGTTTGAAACTGGGTCATGTTCATTATGCACCAAATAGTAAAGGAGAGGGGTTTGTCCAATTTGACCTTGTCCAATAGGAAAATGCAAATTTTTTTTTGCAAAGCGTTTTATAACAGTGTGTCCTAATGAACACAGCCCAGATAATTCCCCTCATGTTGACCTCACATGGGGAGGTGTTTCCTTCTGTAAACAACACACCCAGGCATCTCACGTCGCCAGTACAGCTCTCTGTTTCCGCAGGAGCCACACTCTCGATGTGGGGTATAGGAGGTAGGGAATGGTGTTAACAAGTTTGGCTTCACCCTCCCACACACACAGGTAAACACACACAAGTGCCAAGTGTTAGACAGGATACACACTGGCCATGTCCGAATACCCCTACTAGTGTACTACATACTTAAACTGCATAGTATGTACTCATCGTCTCATAGTATTTAGCACGTACTGTTTAGTAAAAAGTATGCAGTACACGGCTGCAACGTAGTAGCTGTTCCTGATTGGCTGGGGCAGGGCCGAGTGCGGGTGGATTTTTCCAAATTCAACAAACATGCATCGCATTAACCAGCCTGATAATAGCTCATTTCAAATTTGATGCATTTCTCTAAACTGAATAGAACAGGAATGGAGTTATAGTCCTACTCAGCCTGGTTATAGCCAGACTATCACATTCAACCTAATGGAGTTATAGTCCTACTCAGCCTGGTTATAGGCAGACTATCACATTCAACCTAATGGAGTTATAGTCCTACTCAGCCTGGTTATAGGCAGACTATCACATTCAACCTAATGGAGTTATAGTCCTACTCAGCCTGGTTATAGTCAGACTATCACATTCAACCTAATGGAGTTATAGTCCTACTCAGCCTGGTTATAGGCAGACTATCACATTCAACCTAATGGAGTTATAGTCCTACTCAGCCTGGTTATAGTCAGACTATCACATTCAACCTAATGGAGTTATAGTCCTACTCAGCCTGGTTATAGNGATAATTATGAGGGATGAGAGGGTGTTTCAGAGATAATTATGAGGGATGAGAGGGTGTTTCAGAGATAATTATGAGGGATGAGAGGGTGTTTCAGAGATAATTCTGAGGGATGAGAGGGTGTTTCAGATATAATTATGAGGGATGAGAGGGTGTTTCAGAGATAATTATGAGGGATGAGGGATGAGGGATGAGTGTTTCAGAGATAATTATGAGGGATGAGAGGGTGTTTCAGAGATAATTATGCAATATAGCTGTATTTTTTTTATTTTGGCACTGGGAGAGTTCACCCAATGACATCATCGGTTGATTGAACCTGCTGTCTGATCTAAAAATGAATGGAGTCATGTTTTGTAGCAATTATTTTGCCTTTGTGTTTCGCTGATTGCATGATCATGCTTGCACCGAGTAGATGTGGTTGTCCTTGTTCAATAGAGGCGTTAGTAGTATATATTTCTTCTACTGAATATATGTCATACATTGCCATAACTCTTCCTGCATACTGCTGTGTAAAGTCAGAGCCAGAGCCAATAAACTTTGCCTTGAATTACAAGCCATGTCTACTTATTTGCTATATTGACAGACTAATATACTGTTTAATTGAAATGTTTACTTGCCAAAAAATGAAAGTTGAAATGATACATCAACTCCCTGCAAAATTTTTATTAGCAGTAAGATTGTAGCTAGTTTATGCAAATACATTTCATGAATATCACAGTGAATTGATCAAGAGGTTGAAGTCAACACTTATCTGGTTTCTGATGCAGCTGGAATCATTTAGTCACTTGTCAGTGCACTTGTAAAAAAGATTATATAAAACATTTTATTAAACAACATTATATACTGTACATACTTTATGTAAAAGAGCTAGTAATATCTAGACCACAATGTAGTTGTGAGCAAACTAGTGTATTATACTACATCAGTCTAACTGAATATGGATTTTGTGTTGGTTGAACGTTCCAGGCAGGTTCTAGAATGTTCTTCAGCTGGTGAACCTCTTCTTGTGTTGGGTAATGGCAGCTGGTTTAGCAGGCTTTGGCGCTGTAGCGATGTTGGCAGGGGTGTTGGGTTTGGGGAGCTGTGACTCTTGCCACTTGTAGACCACTGTCTGGTCCTTTCTGTGCTCCTCAGCCAGGTTGACAAGCCTCTTCCTGAAGTGGTGAGTTCTGGACTTTTTCACTTTCTTCACTACCCACTGCTTCGACCTCTTGCAGAAGATTTGTTTCTACTGCTAGTCTCCTGGAAAGACAAAAAGACTCATCATGAGGATGTGTAAAACATGGGAAACTGTTCATGAGGATGTGTAACCATACAAGAAACCATGTTAATCTGTAAACAAAAAAGGGTACAGTAGACTGGTATGTTCTGTTACACTCAAGAGTCAATGATGGGGCATTGAGATGGGCTGTTAGCAAAGATGTGAAAAGTTTGAGGGGGGCTTGACTTGTAGACAGTCTAGTGTATTGTTGTCTTGAGTAGACAAGCACTGCCAACAATAGAGTGAAGAGGCTAGAGGAGCATACTAACAGCCTCTCTCGTCCATGCCGAAGAACTGACTGCAAGGGTGTTGAAGGTTTGAGGAGCACTTGGTTTGTAGACAGTTTAGAATATTGGTGATTTGTGTTTTCTCAAGAGGGTTTTGTGCTTTCATAAATGCCTTTGGCTGTCCTGGCTTGTTTCCGAGTCAGATGATGTTGAGCTTGAGCTTGTTCCAGGCGGAAAGCTTTCATCCAATGGGTCTACAGGCTCTGTACTACTAAAGCTGGTGTCAAGGTCATCGTCCTCAGCAGCAGCAGAAGGATTAATCGGCAGGACACACAGTAGCGGTGTCCGAATACCTATATTGGCGCACTACATACTTAAACTGCATACTTTG
Source organism: Hucho hucho (assembly GCA_003317085.1). NCBI lineage: Eukaryota > Metazoa > Chordata > Actinopteri > Salmoniformes > Salmonidae > Hucho > Hucho hucho. Next base: position 60,441 of record QNTS01002816.1, on the reverse strand, counting down.
TATTCATCATCACGTACTATTTAGCACGTACTGTTTAGTAAAAGTATGCAGTATGCCACGGCCGCAACGCAGCAGCGGCTCCTGACTGACTGAGTAGGTGGGGCGGGGCCGAGTGCGAGTGTATTTTTCCAAATTCAACAAACATGCATCGCATTAACCAGCCTGATAATAGCTCATTTCCAATTTGATGCATTTCTCTAAACTGAATAGAACAGGAATGGAGTGATAGGCCTACTCAGGCTGGTTATAGGCAGACTATCACATTCAACCTAATGGAGTTATAGTCCTACTCAGCCTGGTTATAGCCAGACTATCACATTCAACCTAATGGAGTTATAGTCCTACTCAGGCTGGTTATAGCCAGACTATCACATTCAACCTAATGGAGTTATAGTCCTACTCAGCCTGGTTATAGTCAGACTATCACATTCAACCTAATGGAGTTATAGTCCTACTCAGCCTGGTTATAGTCAGACTATCACATTCAACCTAATGGAGTTATAGTCCTACTCAGCCTGGTTATAG
>QNTS01002816.1:39624-58550 GCA_003317085.1 Hucho hucho | reverse complement strand
CAGACTATCACATTCAACCTAATGGAGTTATAGTCCTACTCAGCCTGGTTATAGTCAGACTATCACATTCAACCTAATGGAGTTATAGTCCTACTCAGCCTGGTTATAGCCAGACTATCACATTCAACCTAATGGAGTTATAGTCCTACTCAGCCTGGTTATAGTCAGACTATCACATTCAACCTAATGGAGTTATAGTCCTACTCAGCCTGGTTATAGCCAGACTATCACATTCAACCTAATGGAGTTCTAGGCCTACTCAGGCTGGTTATAGCCAGATTATCACATTCAACCTATACTGTAGCCCATCTATCCTATTTAAAAAGGGACTGAAGACAGAAACAGATCATTTGGTTCCATTTCAACATATTTATTAGTGAAACCAAAGTGCTGTAACATATCAAATAGCCTAGAACACACCAAAACTTTTCAAATGTTCAAATCAAAAGGCTATCGCACAGAAAAACGTAGACAGTAGGGTGTGTCGCAAATTCCAAACCACTGGACAGCAACATAATAAGCTAAAGCAGTGATCATTGGGAACGAGATCAGAATGACTGCTAAAGATCCATAACAAGCCCTCAAAATGAAAACAATCCATATGTTCCAATCAAAAGGCCTGATTAACATGACATCAATAACGCAGCCACATCCTGAGTCCCCGGTGCCGACACATTCACAAATCAAAAGATGGTTTAGTATTTAATATAAAAGCTCTGACGAAGGCCAAGTGAACAAGAAACTTTTCAATGACAAAAAAAAATAAAGTGAATTTCTGTTTTATTTAAGACTCATTTCAAGGAGAACAAAAACTACTTAACCTACATTTTAACACCACCGGAGAAACTTCGCTATTCAGCATCTTCCCAATGAATTAGCCTAATGTTGTTGTTTGGCTACTTGCAGAGAACTGGGGCCTATCACTCGCAGCCCACCTCTTCCAATGCATTGTGGAAAAGTGTGCATTTAATTCTACTAGACGAAGAGCTGAGATAAGTACAACATCCTGGCATTTAAACCACTCTCGATTTTAGAAAATGCACATACTATAAAACATTATATTTTTGCATTCTGAGAATGAGTAATGCGCACTCTTACAATTGAGTGTCATACAATGTGTTAGTGTGTTCTATCACATTGTCACAAATCTAGAAGTGTTTGTTGTGTGTGTGTGACAGGATATTGGTCATTACATGACGTAATGCTGCTGGATGATATAAAACATGCCTCTGTGTGATAACAGCGACACACTGTAACACAGAGTACACCGTGAGGTACACAACGTTACAAAACACTCCACTGATATGTAGCATTCCCTTCACAATCTGGCTTCATAGAACATAATTTACAAAAAGTGAGGCGCTTTGAAGTTGTTGTTTTTTCTCTTAAGAGAATACCAGCCTTGTGCCACCCCCATTCCGCCTGCCTCCCTCCTTCCCTCCCGCCTGCCTCCGCCCGCTGTAGACAAAACAAGCAGGAGGGGGTTTGTTTGGACAGAGCTCACCTGGCACACTGACACAGAAACACAGTAGTGCTCAGGCAAAAGCCCTGGGGAGGAGGGGCAGAGTGGGGGATGGAGGGGGAGGTAGGAGGGGCGGAAAGGGGGATGGAGGGGCGGAATGGTGGAGGGAGGAGGGGCGGAGTGGGGGATGGAGGGAGGAGGGGCTGAGAGGGGGTTACACAATAAAAAAGGGGGGCCTGGTTCACTGATGAGGGAAGGTGTGTGTGTGTGTGTGTGTGTGTGTGGCGGGATGGGAGACCTGTGAAAAGGCTCTCACCCCCATCAGAGTGCTCCATAATTGGGGGTTAGGCAGATAACCCAAAACCCCTACCCATGACAGCTGACCTCCTTAACCAGGGCAAAGGTCGCCATGACAACCTGTCCAATAGGATTGCTTAGTTGTTGTCCAATAGTTGCAGGCACTAAAAAGTTAGGTTGCGCCATAGTTTTTAAAGAGCAATTGCCGTAATGCGTTTTAAAGTATAAACTTTTTAGTGCCGGCAACTCCAGCCAGCCACACTGCCTTTATAGACCTAGTGAATAACTATACAAGCCAAAGTGTCTCGCTGTCACAATGCCATCCAGTAAAAAACCCTAGCCACCTTTGATAGCGGTGTGAGAAGCATGTTTATAATACAAGTATGACCCATGGCTGACTGCCCTGGCTGAGCCAAACAAAGTGTCCCCGACGCAACCCTAGCCCGGCACATGAGGGTCAGCCTTTGTGCGAGATGCTCACTAAGTTAGCATTTCAGAGCTAACGTGACAACAATGGGGGTAAACACACAGCAACAATGGAGTGACTGTCTTGTAAAGAAGACCATGCTGGTTTTACATGGAGGTCCCAGGTGGGGTTACAGTAGGTTAGCATGCTCTCCAAGTGGGCTATTGTTGCTAACTCTTGCTACTGCCTGCCTACCCACGTACAAAAGAAACCAATAAAGCTTAGTATAATCAGACATCTCATTTAATAACAGGAACACAACCAAACTGAACACTAAGATTTGGGTGGCCTCCTTTGGAAATTGTGGATAAAAACACAAAACTCTCCACTCTCTGTGCTCTCACATCAATAGCAGAGAGGAGAGACAGGGGAAGGCAAGATAGATGTTTAGCCTTCCTGCCACACACACATTAGCTAGAATGGTTTGACCTTTGTTGACCCCGTGACACTTTAACAGCCATTGACTGAGGTTAAATGAGTCTCTCGGCCACAGGTTTACGAGACACAGAAAGAGAGAGAGGGGAGAGTTTTCACTGTAACACCCTGGTGGGTCAATAATAGAGACCTATGGTGCAACCCTTTTTGATGCTTTGGGCTGGGCAACACCGTTAGCATTGGGAGAAATACTTCTGCAGCTGGGGTCACATGCCACACTGGTTCTCCCAAAAACATATAAAAAGGTGAATGAATGTACTGTATGTTTGTTTAAGTAGTAAATGTACCGTACTGTATCAGTGTGCCTTTAAAGTTCCCTTTACTATCTGTAGTTGGAATTTGGACTATCCCTTTAAAATTCCACTGTTGGCAACTCTGCATTGCTGGGTTAGAAGGACCTGGCTTCAAGCACTATGATTCAAGTACTGATCATGATGATGGTTCTAATTCCCCAAGCGTGAGATAAGATAAAGGTATTTTAGTACTCTGCTAGAGTTAAAGCGCTAGCTCATAGCCGAGGGGGTCTTTCACATGAGGTGCTCACTCCTCACTTTTAATTAGTCATTCAGGCAGCTGTGTGTTGGAATAAGAGAGGTGATAAGGAGAGAGAGAGAGAACTCAATCACCTACCACCGACATTTGTTTTTATATCTAGGGTGAATTAAATAATTAAATGCGATATACTCAGACTATTTAAAATAACATTCAGTCAGTACTGGTTAGCCACGATTTCTAGGTTTCTCTTCGCGAAGAGCGGACGTGACATTACGACAACTGGAAATGCATGACAAGCACTGATATACACTGGTTATACGTACACAAAACCCTAAGCAGCTGAGGAATCCCGCAACTTGGGTGTATAAACTGCCGGAAAAGACAATGCAAATCTATAATCTAGAAGACATTGCAAATCTAGAATCTAGATCAGGGCTCTCCAACCCTGTTCCTGGAGAGCTATCCTCCCGTAGGTTTTAACTCCAACCCTATTCCTGGACAGCTATCCTCCCGTAGGTTAACTCCAACCCTGTTCCTGGAGAGCTATCCTCCTGCAGGTTTTAACTCCAACCCTGTTCCTGGAGAGCTATCCTCCTGTAGGTTTCTTCTTCTTCGGTATAATGGCGTTCGCAACAATTAAATGTGCATTCCGCCACCTACTATGCAGGTGGATAATAAGGATCCCAAGAAAGGAAAACATTTGGGTAAAAATAAATAAAATATCATACAAACTACAAAACAAATAAAATTACATTCAACCTGCCAATCTGTGAGAAATCATTCTAATCAGGTCTCAACACATGCTCAGAAGCTTCCTGTGAGGGCGGGACATTTCCTAGCGACAAAAGTCTTGGAGCTCCATTACCTTCTCGGCTGCAGATATAATGATATCCAGCTTCTTGGACTTCTTAGACACTTGTGCTGTACAATTAGTCACGGTGGCTTTAAATGTTACAACATCCACCTTCTTCACAATGAGTGTATCCAAAACTATCAACTGGTTGCAATGCATCCACCACCATATCTTCAACACTTTTGCCTCTTGCCCCTTCAACTCTCTTCCATAGGAGATCCGCTGCACAGCCCTGATCCTTGACACCTCAACCTCCTTCACCCTAACAGGCACTCAAGGAAGTCCGGCGTATGATCCCCACCACAGTTGCAACCATTCCATTCACAGATTCTTCAATATCATACTTCTCCCGTCTGCAAACATTTGACACGTGACCATATCCTTTACAATTTCCACACTGTAATGGTTTGGATACAAATGCTCTCACCCCATACCTCACATATTCAGGTAGAGTCTCCTCAAACAACAATAATATCGACAGGCTTTTCTCCTTCCTCCCATTTACCATACGGGTCAGGCGACGTGCACAGACCACTCCTGGGATTTTCTGACTAAGGTACTCATTATCTATATCCAACGAGACTCCAGCTATAACTCCGTTGGCAGGCGCCCTGCTCCGAAAATCAATACATTTTACTACAATTTTCCTTTCTTCACAGTCCTTGATATTACAAATGGATTTCCCAAATGAATCTCCTTGTCCAAAAAACACAGCCCAATAAGAAATGCATTTTTGGGCCGGTCGTTGTCTTCTACAACAAATTCTACTCATTTTGTTCTATTCTTTGATTTCACTATTTTACATTCATTATCACACACTTCACCTGCCGCTCTTTCAGATTCAAGCAGTCACCATTTCCTCTACCTCCCTCCTGTAGGTTTTCAAACCAACCCCAGTTGAAACTAAACTGATTCAGCTAATTAACCAGCTAATTATTAGAATCAGGAACACTAGATTAGGGTTGGAGTGAAAACCTACAGGACAGTAGCTCTCCAGGAACAGGGTTGGAGTGAGGACGGTAGCTCTCCAGGAACAGGGTCAGAGTGAGGACGGTAGGAACAGGGTTGGAGAGAAAACCTACAGGACGGTGTCTCTCCAGGAACAGGGTTGGAGTGAAAACCTACCGGACGGTAGCTCTCCAGGAACAGGGTTGGAGAGCCCTGATGTAGATGGACTGACCATTATGACCTCTCCTCTTGAAGTTCTCTTCCATACGGCTTCCCTTAGAGCCTAACTTGAGATAAGTGCACATACATTGGACTTGAGCGTAAATTGTTCATTAAAGTCAATGGGAGATTTGAAAAAGCATTTGACTGAAGCGCATTAGGATTCAAGCCTTAATGATCTCCTCTCTTTTATGACCCTTGACGACACGGTACACTTAAGAGTAACGGTGTAAAGTAACTGGAAACCTATCCATTTCCCTATACAAGAAAGAAAACCATTAACTGCAATTGAGTTACAGCTTCAGACCACGAGACAGATCGTCTAGCCTCTCCTCCCTGCATATGTAGGCTAGGCCTAGAGACGGCCATCTTCTCTCACTGACAGATGTAGGGTCTCAAATCAGCCACTTCTGTCACCGTTCTCAGCTCAGCCGGCAGATGTCAATCAAAGGCTTGGTCCTTGGTCTCCAAGGAGATGCCAGTTGGCCAAGAATGTGCCTGCTTGCTAAAGTTGTCTTTCAGTCCCCGAGATGGTATTCGGGAGCAGGATTCTTTTCTTAATTCACGTTGAATTGAATGCGACCAACTCAGCAGTTTTTGCAGTGGCATGCTGGGTTGCAGTGGTCCTGGTGAGCAAACAAGTTTCCGAACCCCCGGCCCTGTACCTTATATAACTTAGGAGTTTAGGAACCAGGAATGAAGGGATGTATATGACAATGACATGTCCTTTCCCATCCCCGGCTCAAAGGATCAAATTTGAAATTAACTCCTGCCTGTTTCGATAATTGAGTCTAACCCAGGATATTCGTAAAGCTGTTCCAACATTATATCTGGACTAAACCGGTTTTAGTAACATGTTTTCTGTGAGGTTGCATTAGTCCCACCCATTGACTCAATCTATTTCTGGACAATATAGAGTTGAACAGACTCAAAATGTAAAGTTATCAGCATTTTGAGAGGTAATGACAGAGCAATCGCCTAAGCAACAGGCACTCACACACACGTTAACTTAACACATCTGCTCTTTAACACCTTGGCCCCAGTCAGGCATTTGTCTGCTCATTTACAACCATTAGGAGACCCATTAGAAGCCAATTCACATTGACACAAAGCTCTCCTCCTGGTTTATGACACAGTAAACAAAACTTCCAGCCCTGCTGCTGCTTAGAGGGCTGGTCTAGGCTGGGGGCTAGAGAATCACTGAAGCCTCCAATCTCAAATGAGAGACTTTTCCATTCATTACAATAGACCATGACAGTTAGAGCTTGTGCTTCATCGCATGGCATTATTCTGTAGAAATAAAGAAAACGTGCAAGGATATTAAGTAGATAAAACACATGTACGCCTATAGAACTGTCAGAAATACTGCTTCAGTTTTAAATAGCAAGGAAACATCCACATAAATACCGCTGCATAGATCCAGATCTGTCAATGCTCTTGCAATATTCTCAATATGTCTTGGAAGTCCAAAGAATGTGGGTTATTTCCAACTGGGTGAGGTAGTAGTATAATCTTTTATGTTGTAAAACATTAACATTCTGACATGTCTTTATCTACAAACATGATCAGGAAGTTATGTGTGCTATTTACAAATGTCAGTGCGTTAGAGTACTAGGCTAATGAAAATAGGCCTACAATAACTGACACCGACGCACTAGCAACAGTAAAAGCATGTGGGCTATTGAAGTAGCAAAACAACGGGGTAGATGTTAGCCCCCTATTCTGACAGTATTAGAAGTGCCATGACACACAGACCCAGGCACATGAGGCTTTCAGCATGTTTGAAGCCACAGTGTAAGATTTCCTGTAAATTCATAGGATGAAACACACTTCAGTTGAAAGAATTACTTATTTAATACCTTGTTGAGATTAGTACAACTCTATATCGTATCATAACAACAAAAAAACAATGTTTATGGCTTTGTTGTCATAGAATTTGAGGAAGGATGTAGCTATAAAACAAATAGTGACGTTGCTGAATAAAATGTCATTCCTTGAATAGCCATGGGACGCATTATCACCATTGTTAACGTTTGTGTTGGTGGTCCACTCTTTGATGGCATGCACATGGGAAATTACATTTTTCACTTAAAAAATGTATGCCAAACAAAAAACATTGATTTCGAAGTTTAACAAACCATACAACTCTAGGACTGCTTTGAACAATTTAGGCTACACAGAAAATTTCACAAAAACACATTTACTGGAAAAACTGTGCAGATGCAAAGTTTGTTAACAGAATTACGCTAAAATCTCCCTCAGTTTTTTATGCGACCACATCTTCCAAAATCTCTTAAATAACTACTACGAATTAAGATTCAAAGACGCCTGCAGAAATAATTGGGTGTCAGCTATGACATAACACCTTGAATTTGAAATGGTTATTTTGGTTATTGAACTACATTAGGTGAAGTGAATTTACATCCTCTAACATAATTATTGTAACGGAATTGGGTCCCTGATCTGTACTATACTGAAATGAATAATTATGGATATGAATGTCATTCTCTACATGGTGATGTATCCTGAATAGGTACACAAAGTAATATGCAACATGCCTTTTTTTGTTGTTTGCATATTTGGGTTTTATTCTACACACTGGCTATTATTGTAATGAGCTCCACCCCCAAACAAGACCACATTTGGTTGGTCCCGACCAGACTAAATCTGAACCAATCATAGAGGTCCATGTTCCACAAGATTGGACATCACAGTAGAGCACAGTACAGTACACCACAGTTCAGTACAGTAAATTAGACATGTTTAGTACATTACAGTAGAGTACAGTGCAATACAGCACATTACACTGTACTCCACTATAGTGTGCTCTACTGTACTCTACTTTTCTTTACTGTACTGTTATAGCTACACTACATGACCAAAAGTATGTGGACACCTGCTTGTCGAACATCTCATTCCAAAATCATGGACATTAATATGGAGTTGGTCCCACCTTTGCTGCTATAACAGCCTACACTCTTCTGGGAAGGCATTCCACTACACGTTGGAACATTGCTGTGGGGACTTGCTTACATTCAGCCACAAGACCATTAGTGTGATTGGCAATGATGTTGGGCGATTAGGCCTGGCTCTGCGTTCCAATTCATCCCAAAGGTGTTCGATGGGGTTGAGGTCAGTGCAGGCCAGTCAAGTTCTTCCACACCGATCTCGACAAACCATTTCGGTATGGACCTTGCTTTGTGCACATGTCATGCTGAAACAGGAATGGGCCTTCCGCAAACTGTTGCCACAAAGTTGGACGCACAGAATCGTCAAGAATATCATTGTATGCTGTAGCGTTAAGATTTCCCTTCACTGGAACTAAGGGGCCTAGCCTGAACCATGAAAAACAGCCCCAGACCATTATTCATCCTCCACCAAACTTTACAGTTGGCACTTTGCATTGGGGCAGGTAGCGTTCTCGTGGGATCCACCAAATCCTAACTCCTCCGTCGGATTGCCAGATGGTGAAGCGTGATTCATCACTGCAGAGAACATGTTTCCACTGCTCAAGAGTCCAATGGCGGCAAGCTTTATACCACACCAGCCAACACTTGGCATTGCGCATGGTGATCTTAGGCTTGTGTGCGGCTGCTCGGCCATGAAAACCCTTTTCTTGGAGCTCCCGACGAACAGTTATTGTGCTGACGTTGCTTCCAGAGGAAGTTTGGAACTCGTGTTGCAACCGAGGACAGACACTTCGCGGCTGAGCCGTTGTCGCTCCTAGACGTTTCCACTTCACAATAACAGCTCTTACAGTTGACCGGGGCAAGAAATTTGACAAACTGACTTGTTGGAAAGGTGGCATCCTATGACGGTGCCACGTTGCTTGTCTCTGAGCTCTTCAGTAAGGCCATTCTACTGCTAATGTTTGTCTATTGAGATTACATGGCTCTGTGCTTGATTTTATACACCTGTCAGCAACGGGTGCAGCTGAAATAGCCGAATCGACTAATTTGAAGGGGTGTCCACAGTTTTGTACGTGTGTATATATACAGTACCAGTCAAAAGTTTGGACACACCTGCTCATTCAAGGGATTTTCTTTGTTTTACTATTTTCTACATCGTAGAATAATTGAAACTATGAAATAACACATATGGAATCATGTAGTAACCAAAAAAGTGTTAAACAAATCAAAATATATTTTAGATTTGAGATTCTTCAAAGTAGCCACCCTTTGCCTTGATGACAGCTTTGCACACTCTTGGCATTCCCTCAACCAGCTTCATGAGGTAGTCACCTGGTATGCATTTCAATTAACAGGTGTGCCTTGTTAAATATGAATTTGTGGAATTTCTTTTCTTCTTAATACTTTTGAGCCAATCAGTTGTGTTGTGGCAAGGTAGGGGTGGTATACAGAAGAAAGCCCTATTTGGTAACAGACCAAGTCCATATTATGGCAAGAACAGTTCAAATAAGCAAAGAGAAACGACAGTCTATCATTACTTTAAGACATGAAGGTCAATCAATCCGGAAAATCAATTTCAAAATGTCAAGTTTCTTCAAGTGCAGTCGCAAAAACCATCAAGCGCTATGATGGAACTGGCTCTCATGAGGACTGCCACAGGAAAGGAAGACCCAGAGTTACCTCTGCTGCAGAGGATAAGTTCATTAGTGTTATCAGCATCAGAAATTGCAGTCCAAATAAATGCTTCACAGAGTTCAACTAACAGACACTTCTCAACATCAACTGTTCAAAGGAGACTGCATGAATCAGGCCTTCATGGTCGAACTGCTGCAAAGAAACCACTACTAAAGGACACCAATAAGAAGAAGACACTTGTTTGGTCCAAGAAACATGAGCAATGGACATTAGACCGTTGGACATCTGTCCTTTGGTCTGATGAGTCCAAATTTGAGATTATTGGTTCCAACCGCTGTGTCTTTGTGAGACGCAGAGTATGTGAACAGATTAAGATGGTTTGGGATGATTTGGACGGCAGAGTGAAGGAAAAGCAGCCAACAAGTGCTCAGCATATGTGGGAACTCCTTCAAGACTGTTGGAAAAGCATTCCAGGTGAAGCTGGTTGAGAGAATGCCAAGAGTGTGCAAAGCTGTCATCTGGCACCATCCCTACGGTGAAGCATGGTCGTGGCATTATCATGCTGTGGGGATAGTTTTCAGCAGCAGGGACTGGGAGACCTGTCAGGATCGAGGGAAAGATGAACGGAGCAAAGTACAGAGAGATCGTTGATGAAAACCTGCTCCAGAGCGCTCAGGACCTCAGACTGGGGCGAAGGTTCACCTTCCAACAGGACAACGACCCTAAGGACACAGCCAAGAAAACGCAGGAGTGGCTTCGGGACAAGTCTCTGAATGTCCTTGAGGTGCCCAGCCAGAGCCCGGACATGAACCCGATCAAACATCTCTGGAGAGACCTGAAACTAGCTGTGCAGCAACGTTCCCCATCCAACATGACAGAGCTTGAGAGGATCTGCAGAGAAGAATGGGAGAAACTACAGAAATACAGATGTGCCAAGCTTCGTAGCGTCATACCCAAGAAGATGCAATGCTGTAATCGCTGTCAAAAGTGCTTCAACAAAGTACTGAGTATAGGGTCTGAATACTTATGTAAATTATTAATTCCCGTTTTTTATTAGTAATAAATTAGCAAACATTTCTAAAAACCTGTTTTTGCTTTGTCACTATGGGGTATTGTGTGTAGATTGATGAGTGGGGAAAAACGATTTAATAAATTTTTTAATAAGGCTGTAACATAACAAAATGTGGAAAAGGTCAAGGGGTCTGAATACTTTCCGAAGGTACTGTGTGTATATATATTTGTATATGCCTTAATTTCTCAAAACTATAGACTCTTAGCTTTCACTTGACACCCAATTTGACATGCTCCTATGAATATCCCATGTTGATGCTCATGGGTCCTTGTAGATGGAAATGCCTACATCTTACTGCGTACCTTTAAAAGCGTTCGTCTTTTTGATTTGAAGAAAACACATGCACCGCAGGTTGTAACACGCCAAATGGGGCCCATAGACTACAAAACAAGTAGTAAAAACTGCAACCAATAACAATCCGCACTGCACTCTGCAAATCTGAAACATAAAGTAGCCTAGCCCACAATACTTTCTGTGCAGATGACCTCGACTTTATCACCTGACCACCACCACCCAATATGGATTTTCTCATTGTATCGCCCTCACTTGTTCTAGCCAAAAACAACTACCTGTTAGTGTAAGGAATTTATTACACAAAGTATTGACTACAATGGTAAAACAAACGCAGCATCAATTAGACTGGGGTAAGCATGCTTTCCCAACCTGAAAACTCAGAGGAACTTTTGGTGAAGTTGCAGAAGACCGTCAGACACGTTATTCCCAACACGAGCGCGTAATTGATGGCTGAGAGAGGCACATCTGGGAAGAACATCCTTGAAACAGCGAGACGTTTTGGAGTTACTTCTCCTCCACGTTCTGAAGGTCCAGTGTTGCTTTGGAGTTTAGGTTCTGCGTGGCAAGCATCAGTACATGCTCGGTCCCATTGTTGGTGCTCCAAATCACCTCATCATTCCTCGGAGGAGAGAAGGAACGAGTACTCGAGCCAAGCAGCAATTCACTTGGAAACTTAGATTTCCAACTGCGTGTGGAAGTGGCTGTCTGGCCCACCTGTAGGAGCGGTATCCGCATGGTCTCAAAGCCCCCATTTTGGAGCGCTGCATCAGTAAAGTCTCTGTGGGACAGTCACTATGTTAAACGATTATTTAAAAAATTTTATACATTCAGAAATATAATATAAATAACTTTATTTCTTCCCAGAGACAACTTCGGTTCTGACATTCAGATTAGATTTAAAAAATAAATAATAATAATACCATTCAAAGATGATAGGTACAAAAACAGATGCATTAAACAAGATAAATACAAAGTCATTAGAAAAGATTTACATCAGTACATTTATGGAATTGAAAACAATTTTACAATTGCCAGTTCTATGCACTCTCGCATAGAAATGAGATTGTCACAGAATGTCACCAGCTTGCTTGTGCAGTGGCGATTTTAGCATGTACATCTTGGTGGGGCAAAAAAATGCATGCCAGCAAAGCCACTACACAACACAACACTAAACAATACATTAATTACAATATAATGGTGACAAATGCTGCCCACAAACTGTTAGGGCATACATAAAGCTGTCCCAACAGCAGTCCCAACATCTTACCACTGCTACACCTGGCTATCAGCAGAACCTTGTCTGGCAGCGAAACAGTTCATTGAGCCTCATTTACTGCCTTTAAAAAAAACATAGATGATATGGCTGACTTGCTTAAACAAATGTGGTTTCTAATGACAATTGAGATGTACAAACTATGGCATAAGGGGATGACAAGCGTATAAGAGGCAATCTGTAATTTCAATTATGACATGAATGAGCGAGCGAGGACGGATGTAGTCAATACAACTATTTGTTTAGCACTTTTGAAATGTACAGAGACAGAATTCAGAACATTGGCCGTTCTTACAGTGTTCTTCCTGTACACCAGTATTTTAATCGCCAATGTACAGTCTCTTGACAACAAAGTAGACGAAATCCGATCAAGGGTTGCCTTTCAGAGAGACATCCGAGACTGCAACGTTCTTTGCTTCACGGAAACATGGCTCACTCAGGACACGTTATCTGAGTCGGTACAGCCACCTGGTTTCTCCACGCATCGCGCCGACAGAAACAAACATCTATCTGGTAAGAAGAAGGGTGGGGGTGTGTGTCTTATGATTAACGAGACGTGGTGTGATCATAACAACATACAGGAACTCAAGTCCTTTTGTTCACCTGACATAGAATTCATTACAATCAAATGCAGACCGCATTATCTACCAAGAGAATTCTCCTCGATTATAATCACAGCCGTGTACATCCCCCCTCAAGCTGATACATCGACGGCACTGAAAGAAATTCATCGGACTCTATGTAAACTGGAAACCACATATCCTGAGGCTGCATTTATTGTGGCTGGGGATTTTAATAAGGCTAATTTAAGAACAAGGCTCCCGAAATTTTACCAGCATATCCAATGTGCCACCCGGGCTGGTAAAATCCTGGACCACTGTTATTCCAACTTCCGTGATGCATACAAGGCTATTCTCCGCCCTCCTTTCGGCAAGTCTGACCATGACTCCATTTTGTTGCTCCCAGCCTACAAACAGAAACTAAAACAGGAAACGCCCGTTCTCAGGTCTGTTCAACGCTGGTCCGACCAATCTGATTCCATGCTGCAAGATTGCTTCGAGCACGTGGACTGGGATATGTTCCGGATAGCATCTGACAACAACATTGATGTATACGCTGATTCGGTGAGCGAGTTTATTAGCAAGTGCATTGGTGATGTTGTACCCATAGCAAATATCAAAACCTTCCCCAACCAGAAACCGTGGATTGATGGCAGCATTCGCGCAAAACTGAAAGCGCGAACCACTGCTTTTAACCAGGGTAAGGCGACCGGAAACATGTTTGAATACAAACAGTGTAGCTATTCCCTCCGCAAGGCAATCAAACAAGCTAAGCGTCAATATAGAGACAAAGTAGAGTCACAATTCAACGGCTCAGACACAAGAGGAATGTGGCAGGGTCTACAGTCAATCACGGACTACAAAAAGAAAGCCAGCCCCGTCGCGGACCATGACGTCCTGCTCCCAGACAAACTAAACAACTTCTTTGCTCGCTTTGAGGACAATACAGTGCCACCGACACGGCCCGCTACCAAAACCTGCGGGCTCACCTTCACCGCAGCCAATGTGAGAAAAACATTTAAATGTGTTAACCCTCGCAAGGCTGCCGGCCCAGATGGCATCCCTGGCCGTGTCCTCAGAGCATGCGCAGACCAGCTGGCTGGTGTGTTTACGGACATATTCAATCAGTCCCTATCCCAGTCTGCTGTTCCCACATGCTTCAAGAGGGCCACCATTGTTCCTGTTCCCAAGAAAGCTAAGGNAACCTCAGGAGGCTGAAGAAATTCGGCTTGTCACCAAAATCACTCACAAACTTTTACAGATGCACAATCGAGAGCATCCTGTCGGGCTGTATCACCGCCTGGTACGGCAACTGCTCCGCCCACAACCGTAAGGCTCTCCAGAGGGTAGTGAGGACTGCACAGCGCATCACCGGGGGTAAACTACCTGCCCTCCAGGACACCTACACCACCCGATGTCACAGAAAGGCCAAAAAGATCATCAAGGACAACAACCACCCGAGCCACTTCCTGTTCACCCCGCTATCATCCAGAAGGCGAGGTCAGTACAGGTGCATCAAAGCTGGGACCGAGAGACTGAAAAACAGCTTCTACCTCAAGGCCATCAGACTGTTAAACAGCCATCACTAACATTGAGTGGCTGCTGCCAACATACTGACTTAAATCTCTAGCCACTTTAAACATAGGAATTGGATGTAACAAAGGTATCACTAGCCACTTTAAACAATTTTGTATATAATGTTTACGTATCCGACATACTCATATCAAATGTATACACTGTACTCTAAACCATCTACTGTATCTTGCCTATGCCGTTCGGCCATCGACCCAAATCTCTAGCCACTTTAATAATTATAATTGGATGAAATAATGGATCACTAGCCACTTTAAACAATGCCATTTATATAATGTTTACATTCCTACATTACTCATCTCATATATATGTGTATATACTGTACTCCATACCATCTACTGCATCTTGCCTATGCCGGTCAGCCATCGCTCATCCATATATTTATATGTACATACTCGTATTCATTCCTTTACTCTTGTGTGTATAAGGTAGTTGTTGTGAATTTGTTAGATTACTTGTTAGATACTACTGCATGGTCGGAACTAGAAGCACAAGCATTTCGCTACACTCGCATTAACATCTGCTAACCATGTGTATGTGACAAATAAAATTTGATTTGATTTGATTTGATTTGATTTGACACCAAGTCAGAACCGTAGGTTACATAAAGGGGGCATAAAAGCAGACAATGAAAGCTCTTACAATATTCAATGATAACATTTCTCTAAAACAGGTTATAGGCTACATGTGTACCACCGAGTCAGAACAGTAGGCAAAATTAAGAGGGGTAAATAGACCAAATTATTAGGGTGAGGCACATGGGCTACTAACATCTTACTACACAACATACACTTAGTATTACTTTCTTAGCTACAGTATACATATCTCCCTGGCATATTACATAATTTATGCAGCAGCATACAATACATTTTTGGACTCACCTTGTTGTGCTGTGCTCTCTTGAACAGGAAAGTGGCGCGGCAGTCCTTCGTGGGCAAATTTTGTCATCAAAGTCTGGCATTCTCTGGATTTATGGTGCTTTCAAAAGAACTGGGAACAAGGTCGAATTATGATGACGTCATTGATCTTCAAGTCGTAGCTCTAGAAAGAGGCTGGATTTACAATTCCGAGTTGGATGACCGGTCAAAACAAATTTTCCCAGTTGGACCCCGTTTATTCCCGACTTCCCAGTTGTCTTGACTCACTGAATTCAAGTTTTCGCAGTTCGGAGTTAACAGTTGATTTGAGTGCGGCACAAATCATGCTTCATTGACAGTGTGGCCAATGTTGAATGTTATCATTTTAAACTTGGAAAATAGCCACTTGGGGCGGCAGGTAGCCTAGTGGTTAGAGCGTTGGGCCTGTAATTTTATCTGTGGCCAAGGACTTTGAGCCTTCTTGGATGGGCACTTCTAATGTAACTCTATGGCAGCACCCAAGGGGCTAGAATTTTCTAGCTCTACCCTTAGACTTGGCGGTGACATATTGTCCCCATGAGTGAGACAATCACGGCGCAACGCTCCGTATTTTCTACTGGCTTGCCCCAACACCACAGAAAGCACTGAGCTAGGCTGAAACACCTGCATTTTGGAGCTGCCTTACTCAAGAAAACAAAAAAGAGATCATGTTTGTATGTGGCTTTATTAACTCAATGATATACACTACCGTTCAAAAGTTTGGGGTCACTTCATTAAGTAGTACCCGCAAAACACCAGTCTCAACGTCATAAGTGAGAGGCAACCCCAGGATCCTGGCTTTCTAGGCAGATTTCCTCTGTCCAGTGCCTGTGTTCTTTTGCCAATCTTAATCTTTTCTTTTTATTGGCCAGTCTGAGTTATGGCTTTTTCTTTGCAACTCTGCCTAGAAGGCCAGCATCCCGGAGTCGCCTCTTCACTGTTGACGTTGAGAGTGGTGTTTTGCGTGTATTATTTAATGAAGCTGCCAGTTGAGGACTTGTGAGTCGTCCGTTTCTCAAACTAGACACTCTAATGTACTTGTCCTCTTGCTCAGTTGTGCACCTAGGCCTCCCACTCCTCTTTCTATTCTGGTTAGAGCCAGTTTGCGCTGCTCTGTGAAGGGAGTAGTATTGGAACACAGGGGTGATGGTTGCTGATAATGGGCCTCAGTACGCCTATTTAGATAGTTCCATAAAAAATCTGCCATTTCCAGCTACAATAGTCATTCACAACATTAACAATGTCTACACTGTATTTCTGATCAATTTGATGTTATTGTAAATGGACAAAAAATGTGCTTTTCTTTCAAAAACAAGGACATTTCTAAGTGACCCCAAACTTTTGAACGGTAGTGTATATATTTTTTTACATTGCTTACAAAAAACTCAACACAGGTGGGCCCTGAATGACGGGTCGCAACTGTGTTTGTGAGAAGGATGCCTTATGGCCAGCGTTTCCCAAACTCGGTCCTGGGGACCCCAAGGGGTGCCGGTGCACATTTGGTTCTTTGCCTTAGCACTACACAACTGATTTAAATAATAGAGCCATTTTTAAGAATGTATTATTTGATTCAGTGCCAGGGCAAAAAAATAAAAATGTGTAGCCCTTGGGGTCTCCAGGACCAAGTTTGGGAAACCCTGGCCAAGAGGCATGGTTTAAACATGGCACTGGCTGATCCTCTTTAATTGCTACATTGATGGAATCTCTCAGGATCTAGTTGGAAATGTTCCCTGGTTCGCATTGGGGTTTGGATGCAGGGTGGGAATAGTGTAGCATCTGTATGGCAAGGTATACTGCCTGTACCAAGAGGCCCAGGCTTTTATGTCACAGAGGGAAGTGTAGGGCAGGCTACTCACCCTGTAACCACAGGGCAGTGGTTCAAGCTCTCATTCAGTGGATCCTCCTCATTGCTACAGCACAGTAGGTTATATCTTCAGCATTGGAATCAACTGAAATTAGTATGACTGATTGAAATGCTGAAATGATTCAACACCACCATCCTCCTTTTCCTCCTTCTCCCCATCCTCCTCCCTGTCATTTTTGTCGGTGGTTCTTTGATGTAGCCTATGTCTTTAGGGACATCGTGTGGATGAAATGATGATGTGCATGTTGCGTCTCTTGAGACACTTATCCCTTTTCGGCTTCCGTAACAATTCACATGTGACAGCGAAGGTCAGCTTCCAACATGGCTGCTTGCACAAGAAGGCTTGACAAAGTTATGTGTTCAATAAGGTTGTTACGGAATATACAACAGCAAAATGAACGTAAGTCACATGGAATGATAAAATAAGTGTATCTCGAAGGGTTGCTAGCAATGCGTTGGGTATTCCAAGATTTAGCCCCAAATGCCCTAAACAATGCTAGCTAGCCACTGTTACAAAATTAGATTGGTGTTAGCTAGCTAGCTGCTGTTCTAGTGCGACATTGCCTTTATAATGTTTAATATTATAAACAGACTGAGTCTTTTGTTTCCTCCTTAGGTTTCTTGTCCACATCTATGCGTCGCCTCGCGCAGGGTGAGTGTGACGATGGCAAGCCAACAAAATTCACCCCTCCACCAAAACCTGTCATCATTGACAAAACACAGTCCGAGGCTTCACTGCGAAAGTAAGAACATTCTAGCTAACAAGCTGTGTTCAAAACACTGAACTCCATTTCAGTCATTGTCAAACATTGGCATGATAACACGAACTGCAATGTGATTTATAGTTAGTTTCCTTTCGCAATTCCTCTTGTTTTATCAGCAATTATGCAACATGATATTATTCCATTCCTGTTTTGGTTCTGTTTTTGAATACAGGTTCCTGAGTCCAGAATTCATCCCTCCCCGACAGAGAATAAACCCACTGAAGTTCTCCATTGAGCGCAAAGACATGATCCAGAGGAGGAAAGTGCTCAACATTCCAGAGTTTTATGTTGGTAAGAGACCTTTTGAGACCGTTGGTTTATAAATGAGATTTCAATACACACCATCCTACTTAGGCTACTAGCTAGCTCTCTCAAACTCTAGGCGCCAATCTGCCTTCTCCCTTCAGTTCTCAGCCATTAACTTTGCCCGCGACTGCCTCGTGAACTATGTTACGCTTGTGTTACGGCTTTCAAGACAAACAGCCTTTTCTCTTTCATCAGCAAGAAAGAATCCTTCAAATAAATATATGCTTTCTATATTAGTTACAGATCCATACAGCTATAGAGCCTCCATCCTACTAAATTACACTGTAGCAGTTACAGATCCATACAGCTATAGAGCCTCCATCCTACTAAACTACACTGTAGCAGTTACAGATCCATACAGCTATAGAGCCTCCATCCTGCTAAACTACGCTGTAGCAGTTACAGATCCATACAGCTATGGGGCCTCCATCCTACTAAACTACACTGTAGCAGTTACCGATCCATACAGCTATAGAGCCTCCATCCTACTAAACTACACTGTAGCAGTTACAGATCCATACAGCTATAGAGCCTCCATCCTGCTAAACTACGCTGTAGCAGTTACAGATCCATACAGCTATAGGG
>QNTS01002814.1:44891-166095 GCA_003317085.1 Hucho hucho | reverse complement strand
AACCAGCTGATAGGACTGTCATATTAACCAGCTGATAGGACTGTGATATTAACCAGCTGATAGGACTGTCACGCTCCCGAAGAGGCCTCTGGCCCCGGGGGATGAGAATTCTAAACTCCTCCAGACTCCAGAAAGGGAAGAGGAGAGCACACAGGCAGCACTAACCCCTCCGATACCCCCCGAGGCGCTCGCAGGGGGGCTGCCTTCAAAGGCGAAACAATGTTTTGTCATGTTTTCCACCTCAAGGCGCTGTACCATTTCACGTCAATAACCATAACATTGTGTAACTCAAGGTCAACCAATTGCAGGGGAATGTTAAGTGAGGTATCGAAGGCATGACTCAATCTTAGAGTCTGTTTTGTCTGTCCTTATACAATAGGCTACTGTAGGTTGCGGTGTGCTGTCTTGCTGTACGATACACCAAATCTGAGAATTTGCAGAGAGCAACAGCAATGAATCATTTCAAACTGTTTTCAGTCATTCTTTTCTCCACACAAGACACAATAAAACCGAAATCCACCACTCACGTTTCTTTCTAGCCCTGCTTTCCCCTTTATTGCAATCATGTGTGTAACTTCAGCCACACTGTGTACACTCTGTGGGAGGGGAAGATTGAGACGGACTGATCGCGTTTTTAAACGGGTCTGGTTGCTATTAGGCCCCTCAGGTGTGTGTGTGTGTGTGTGTGTGTGTGTGTGTGTGTGTGTGTGTGTGTGTGTGTGTGTGTGTGTGTGTGTGTGTGTGTGTGTGTGTGTGTGTGTGTGTGTGTGTGTGTGTGTGTGTGTGTGCATACGTACGTGTGTTATTCCAGGAGGGCTTCAGAACAGAGGACCAGTCTGTCTCTAGCAGCATCTGGGTGGAATGTGAACAGGCCTTCAGCCAGGCCAGGTAACTAAGAGTTCAACAGGAAATGGACTTAAAGGATATGGACGGGCTTTGCGATGTCTGGAAGTGCCCCACTGTTTTGTCTGGGAGAACAGTTGACCTGGAATGGGAGGGCTATGGTTTACAATAATGAGCAGGTGATGTGTTAGAGACCAGGGGACAATGGTTTCCTTCTACTCAGTAAGACAGTGCATTATGATTTATATACAGTGGGGTACAGTGCAGTGTAGGACAGCACACCCTACAGGGAATAGAAACGATGAACATGAACAAAGACTGCATCCACTTATCATTAGTCAGTCATTGGATATCTGCCATCAATAATGATCTCATTTGTGACCAATCAAAATCCTCATTATCCTCTTTCACAAGAGAAGGACAAGATCTACAGCATGCATGTTCTTTCTACAAGGGTTGCTTTGTTTCAATGAAAGTACATCACAATCATGTCCAACAGATGACACGGTAACAAACATAAAAAAAAAACATTATTATATGGGCATATGGATGTTATACTGTGCTGGTTGGAAAACCATAATCTGCCAACCCCTTTCCTGCAGACTGACAAATGATAAACCCCCCCCCCCAAAATTAGCAGATGTCTTAAATAAAATATCAGCGCAGCGAGACAAGCAGGGAAAATAGACATAGAAATGCTGTTGGCATGCTCAACCGATGTCACTCATACAGCTTTCAACCAGTTTTCCCCACTAAGCAATGAGAAGGAGTCAGTGCCCGAGCTTTCTTAGGTCTCTCCTCCACCCGTTACGGGGTCTGAGCCGCCGAAGCCTCCCACCATTAGCCCTGACAAATTGAAAACGCTAGTCATTGGCGACTCCATTACCCGCAATATTAGACTTAAAACGAATCATCCAGCATTCATACATTGTTTACCAGGGGGCAGGGCTACTGACTAATCTGGCTAATCTGATGATGGTGCTGGCTGAGACTAAAACTGTCCAGTGTAGAGAGTATAGGTATATTGTTACCCACTTCGGCATCAACGATGTTAGGATGTTAGGTTGGTTCTACAGCTGCACCATCGAGAGCATCCTGACGAGCTGCATCACTGCCTGGTATGGCAACTGCTCGGCCTCCGACCGAAAGGCACTACAGAGGGTAATGCGTACGGCATACTACATCACTGGGGCCAAGCTTCCTGCCATCCAGGACCTCTATACCAGGCGGTGTCAGAGGAAGGCCCTAAAAATTGTCAATGAGTCCAGCCACGGCAAGCGGTACCGGAGCGCCAAGTCTAGGTCCAAGAGGCTTCTTAACAGCTTCTACCCCCAAGCCATAAGACTCCAGAACATCTAATCAAATGGCCACCCAGACTATTTTCATTGCCCCTCCCCCCCTTTTTTACGCTGCTGCTACTCTCTGTTATTATCTATGCATAGTTACTTTAATAACTCTACCTACATGTACATATTACCTCAATTACCTCGATTAACCGGTGCCCCTGCACTTTAACTCTGTACCAGTACCCCCGTATATAGCCTCACTATTGTTATTTTACTACTTATTTGTAAAAAAATATTTTTTTTCTTCTTAAAACTGCATTGTTGGTTAAGGGCTTGTAAGCATTTCACTGTAAGGTCTACACCTTTTGTATTCGGCGCATGTGACACAACATTTGACTTGAAACAGTCAGAGGTCACCAAGTGCAACATAGCTTCAGCGTGGAACTTAGCTAGAAAGATGTGTCGGTACCAAGTTGTTGTCTCTGAGTGATGAGCTCTACAGCAGACTCACACCTCCAAAATATAGAATTTCTAGATAATTGGCACTCTTTCTGGGACTCGCCCACAAACAGGACCAAGCCTGGCCTGCTGAGGAGTGACAGACTCCATCCTAGCTGGAGGTGTTCTCATCTTATCTATCAACATAGACAGGTTTCTAACTCCTCTAGCGCCATGAGATAGGGTGCAGGCCAGGCAGCAGGCTGTTAGCCAGCTTGCCAGCTTACTGGAGTCTGCCCCTAGCACAGTGTAGTCAGCTCAGCTATCTCCATTGAGACCGTGTCTGTGCCTCGATCTAGGTCGGGAAAACTAAACATGGTGGTGTTCGCCTTAGCAATCTCACTGGAATAAAGACCTCTTACATTCCAATCATTAATTAAAGAGATTATGATAATACCTCACATCTCAAAATGGGACTACTTAATATTAGATCCCTCACTTCCAAGGCAGTCATAGTCAATTAACTAATCACAGATGTTAAACTTAATGTGATTGGCCTAACTGAAACCTGGCATAAGCCTAATGAATTTACTGTGCTAAATGAAGCCTCTCCTCCTGGTTACACTAGTGACCATATCCCCCGTGCATCCCGCAAAGACGGAGGTGTTGCTAACATTTTTGACAGCAAATTCCGATTTGCGCAGAAAAAGATGACTGTGTTTAAATCTTTTGAGGTTCTAGTCACGAAATCTATGCAGCCTACTCAATCACTTTTACAGCTACTGTTTACAGGCCTCCTGGGCCGTATACAACATTTATCACTGAGTAACCTGAATTCCTATCGGACCTCATAGTCACGGCAGATAATATTCACATTTTTGTTGACTTCAATATAAGTCCACAGACCCACTCCAAAAGGCTTTCAGTGCCATCATCGACTCAGTGTTTTTTTTTCAAACGTCTCAGGACCTACACATTGCCACAATCATACCCTGGATCTAGTTATGTCCCGTGGAATAGATATTGTGTTTTTTCCTTATAATCCTGGACTATCAGACCACCATCTTATTATGTTTTCAATCTCAATTAATAATTTGTTTAGACTCCAACCAAGGATTTTCAAAAGCCATGCTATAAATTCTTGGAAATCCAAAGATTCCTAGTGTCCTTCCAGGCTCCCTCCACCTACTCAAGGACATCGGAGTACAAAATTCATTTAACTAACCACTAACCCTTTAACTAACTGAGAATGTAAACTTAAAATAGCATAATACCCTAGATGCAGTCGCACCGCTAACAACAAAATAATGTGTGACAAGAAACTAGCTGGTATACAGAAAATACCCAAGCCCTGAAGCAAATTACACCGGCTCCGACACTCGTCGGATGTGGCAAGGGTTGCAAACTATTACAGACTACAAAGGGAAGCACAGCCGCGAGCTGCCCAGTGACATGAGCCAACCAGATGAGCTAAATTACTTCTATGCTCGCTTTGAGGCAAGTAACACTGAAGCATGCAAGAGAGCATCAGCTGTTCCGGATGACTGTGTGATCACGCTCTCCGTAGCCGATGTCAGTAAGACCTTTAAACAGATCAACATTCACAAGGCCACAGCGCCAGACGGATTACCAGGAAGTGTACACCGAGCATGCGCTGACCAACTGGCAAGTGTCTTCACTGACATTTTCAACCTGTCTGTAATACAAACATGTTTCAAGCAGACCACCATAGTC
Organism: Hucho hucho; assembly: GCA_003317085.1. Classification (NCBI taxonomy): domain Eukaryota; kingdom Metazoa; phylum Chordata; class Actinopteri; order Salmoniformes; family Salmonidae; genus Hucho; species Hucho hucho. The sequence goes on along the minus strand of QNTS01002814.1, from coordinate 161,794 downwards.
CCTGTGCCCAAGAACACTAAGGTAACCTGCCTAAATTACTACCAACCCGTAGCACTCACGTCTGTAGCCATGAAGTGCTTTGAAAGGCTGGTCATGGCTCACATCAACACCATTATCCCAGAAACCCTAGACCCACTCCAATGTGAATACCACCCCAACAGATCCACAGATGATACAATCTCTATTGCACTCCACACTGCCCTTTCCCACTTGGACAAAAGGAACAACTATGTGAGAATGCTATTCATTGACTACAGCTCAGCGTTCAACACCGTGGTGCCCTCAAAACTCATCACTAAGCTAAGGACCCTGGGAGCTAACATCGCCCTCTGCAACTGGATCCTGGACTTCCTGACGGGCCACCCCCAGGTGGTAAGGGTTGGTAACAACACATCCGCTATGCTGATCCTCAACACGAGGGCCCCTCAGGGGTGGGTGCTTAGTCCCCTCCTGTACTCCCTGTTCACTCATGACTGCATGGCCAGGCACGACTCCAACACCATCATCAAGTTTGCCGATGACACAACAGTGGTAGGCCTGATCACCACAATGATGAGACAGCCTATAGGGAGGTCAGAGATCTGGCCTTGTGGTGCCAGGACAACAACCTCTCCTCAACATGATCAAGACAAAGGAGATGATTGTGGACTACAGGAAAAGGAGGACCGAGCACGCCCCCATTCTCATCAACGGGGCTGCAGTGGATTAGGTTGAGAGCTTCAAGTTCCTTGGTGTCCACATCACCAACAAACTAACATGGTCCAAGCACACCAAGACAGTTGTAATGAGGGCACGACAAAGCCTATTCCCCCTCAGGAGACTGAAAAGATTTGGCATGGGTCCTCAGATCCCCAAAATGTTCTACAGCTGCACCATCGAGAGCATCCTGACTGGTTGCATCACTGCCTGGTATGGCAACTGCTCGGCCTCCGACCGCAAGGCACTGCAGAGGGTAGTGCGTACGGCCCAGTACATCAGAGGAAGGCCCTAAAGATTGTCAAAGACACCAGTTTCCCTAGTCATGGCCTGTTCTCTCTGCTACTGCACGGCAAGCGGTACCGGAGTGCCAAGTCTAGGTCCAAAAAGCTTCTTAACAGCTTCTACCCCCAAGCCATAAGACTCCTGAACAGCTAATCAAAGGGCTACCCAGACCCCTCTTTTACGCTGCTGCTACCCTCTGTTCATTGTCTATGCATCGTCACTTTAACTCGACCTACATGTACATATTACCTCTATTACCTCGACTAACCGGTGCCCCTGCACATTGACTCTGTACCGGTACCCCCTGTATATAGCCTCGCTATTGTTATTTTAAGCTGCTGTTTAACGTCTTAGGGAGCGGCTGCATAGGTGACGGTTTTGGAGAGTCTGGCGTGCCCAAAGTAAAATGCCTGCCACTCAGGCCCAGAAAATAGGATATGCACATAATTAGTACTATTGGATAGGAAACACTCTGAAGGTTCTAAGAGTGTTAAAATAATGTATGTGAGCATAACAGGACTGATATAGCAGGAGAAAACCCAAGGAAAATCCATCCGGATTTGCAGTTTCTTTTGTAAATGACCATCTTCTCCTTTGTGCCTATTGCATACAATGTTATGTAGGACTGAGACTGCAGTACCTATGGCTTCCACTAGATGTCAACAGTCTCTATACAAAGACTGGGAATTCTAGGAGTGACCAGAACGGATAGGAACAGGAAATGGTCAGGGGACCACTTTTGTAAACAAGGTTTGACGGGTGCGAGATTGTGAACGCACACCACTTTATTTTTCTATCTTATCGTTCACGTTATCGTCTGGTTGAAATATTACAGCAAATACACACAAAAGGATACCTAAGGATACATTAAAAATGATGTTTGATTTGTTTGTAGAAAGTGTATAGGTAGAATTTGAACGTGTTCTCTTCGCGGTTCAATGGGCGACTCAACGGTGGATTTTATGATCATAACGCGCCAACCAAACGGAGATTTATGGATATAATAAATGACTTTTTCTAACAAAAGAACCATTGGATGTCTTTGTTGGACACTTGGGAAGCCCTCAGCAGAAGTTCTTCGAAAGGTAAGGGATTTTATATTAGCGATTTTATGCGTTTTTTGAGACCCGCGTTGGTTATGGATTTATGCTAATGCATAAATTATGAGAGGGGCTATCCTCAAACAATCAAATGTTGTGCTTTCGCGGGAAAAGCCTTTTTGAAATCTGACAACGCTGTGATATTGCCAAGAATCAGAGCTTATGATGACCTTGCAACACTTGTATATTGATGAATGTTTAATAATTCAACTTTTGGATTTTGAATTTGGCGCCCCACTGCTCCCTAAGTAGTTCATTATTTGTTACTTTTATTTTTTATTTTTTACTTAACACTTCTTTATTTATTTATTTTTTACTTCTTAAAGCATTGTTGGTTAACCTCTTGGGGATAATTAAGGAGCAGTGGGGCGCTAGCGCCCCATCCTTGACAACATCTGGAAAAATGTAGAGCGCCAAATTTAAAATGCAAATGTAGTATTATAAAACATTCATAAAAATACAAGTGTTGCACACTCTTCAAAAGCTTAGACTCTTGGCAATCTCACAGATTTCAAAAAGGCTTTATGGCGAAAGCAGAACATTTGATTGTCTGAGGACAGCACCCCATGTACTTCCCATATTAGCATAATAATAAAACCAGCGCGGGAATCACAAAACACATAAAAATAGCTAAAATAAATCGCTTACCTTTGATGATCTTCTGTTGATGGTAATCTGAAGTGTCCAAGTAAGACATCCAATGTTCCTTTTGTTAGAAAAAGTCACTATTTATATCCATAAAGCTCAGTTTGGTTGGCGCGTTCTGTTCAGAAAATCCACCGTCCACTCGTCCCATTATACAAGACAAAAAATATACCTATAAACTTTTTCCAAACAAATCAAACATAGTTTATAATCGATCCTTAGCCACACTATTATGCATATTAACTATTATATTTCACACAGATAATATCTTGAACGATAGTAAAGTAAAAAACCGAGGTGCGTGCTCTCGTGTCTCTCGCGCCACAGACAGAAATCACTCCGTCACTCCACTGATATAAACTTCCTGTATTGGGCTGTTTTTCAAGACAAACTCTTTGAACCTTTTTCTAAAGACAGTTGACATCTAGTGGAAGCCATAGGTACTGCAACCTGGGTCCTGGAATCCAGCATGCCCTATACCAGCCCATGGTAAAAGAAGGCATGTCAACAACAAAAAAATTCCGGATGGATTTTGCTCGGGTTTTCGCCTGCCATATCAGTTCTGTTTCACTCACAGACATCATTTTAACAGTTTTTTTTCTTGTACTAATTATATGCATATCCTAGTTTCTGGGCCTGAGTTGCAGGTATTTTACTTTGGGCACGCCAGACTGTCCAAAACTCCGAAAAATGCTGCCGCTCCTTAACTAGTTTTAAGGGCTTGTAAGTAAGCATTTCACTGTAAGGTCTACACCTGTTGTATTCGACGCATGTGACAAATAACATTTGATTTGATTTGATTTTCCAGAAAATTGGAACGGAAATGGTGGCCCACCAAATTAGAAGTCTTCTGACTTGCTTGGAAAGACAGAACAGTGCAATATTGAAAAGCCCTCACTTTTTCAATCTGATTGAGGAGAATAAAAACAATCGCAAACATATGTTTTATACTGTCGCATAGCTAACTAAAAAGTAGCATTCCCCAAGGGCCTTCACTTCAGTAGTGATGAAATTTTCGAAAAAAGGATCATGATCAATAGGAAACAAATTACGGACTCCTCTTTGAATATGTATATTTTTCCAAAGCTCAGTCGTCCTGAGTCTGCACAAAACTGCCAGGACCTCAAATAAATGGAGACACTCAAGTTTTCTTTAATCCTGTATCTCTCGACACATTCACTAAAATAGTCATGGCCTCTAAACCTTCCAGCTGGACCCTATTCCAACTACACTACTGAAATAGCTACTTCCTGTGCTTGGCCCTTCTATGTTGAACGTAAAAAAAATTCTCTCTATCCTCCGGATGTGTACCAAACTCACCACAAGTGGCGGTAATAAAGCCTCTCCTAAAAAAGCCAAACCTTGACCTGGAAATGTAAAAACAACTATTGGTCTATATCGAATCTTCCATTCCTCAAGTTTTTTAGGGTTGAAAAAGCTGTTGGTCAGCAACTCACTGCCTTCCTGAAGACAAATCATGTATACAAAACGCTCCAGTCTTGATTTAGACCCCATCATAGTACTGAGACAGACCTCATGAAAGTGGTAAATGACCTTTTAATAGCTCTGCATCTGTTCTCATGCTCCTAGACCTTAGTGCTGCTTTTGACACCATTGATCACCACATTATTTTGGAGAGATTGGAAATCCTGTGGACAATTTCTTGCCTGGTTTATATATTTTCTTTTGGAAAGATATCAGTTTGTCTCTGTGGATGGTTTGACCTCCGACAAATCAATGGTAAGTTTCAGTGTTCCTCAAAGTTCCTTTCTAGGACCACTATTGTTTTCACTATACAGTATATGCTAGCTCTTGGTGATGTAATTCGGAAACACAATGTCAACTTTCACTGCTATGCAGAAGACACAGCTGTACATTTCGATTAAACATAGTGAAGGCCTAAAGTTGCCTACCATGGAATTCTGTGTCCTGGGTGTAGGTAAATTATTTACATTTCAACTCAGACAGAACAGACATGCTAAGAAACAAAGAGATCTGCTGTCGGGTCTGACAATGAATATTGATGCTTGTACAGTCATCTCAAATAAAACAGTGAAGGACCTTTGGGTTACTCTGGACCCTGATCTCTCTGTTGACTAATATATCAACATTTCAACAGCAGTTTTTTTCCATCTTCGAAACACTGCCATATCGAACACTTTTTTGTAAAAAAACTATGCCGAAAAGCTAATCCATGCTTTTGTCACTTCAAGATTAGACTACTGCAATAATCTACCCGGATAAGGCACTAAATAAACTTCAGCTAGTGCAAAATATGGCTGCTAGAATCTTGATAGAACCCCAAAATTAAATCATATTACTCCAGTGTTCCATGGACTTGATCCTACTCCGATTTAGTCCTGCCGCAAATACCTACAGTTGAAGTCGGAAGTTTACATACACCTTAGCCAAATAAATTTAAACTCAGTTTTTCACAATTCCTGACATTTAATCCTAGTAAAATGTCCCTGTCTTGGGTCAGTTAGGATCACCACTTTATTTTAATAACTTGGAGAAGATCTGCAAAGAGGAGTGGGACAAAATCCCTCCTGAGATGTGTGCTAACCTGGTGGCCAACTACAAGAAACGTCTGACCTCTGGGATTGCCAACAAGGGTTTTGCCACCAAGTAGTAAGTCATGTTTTGCTCTCCCCAGTTTATGAATAAAGGGAGTAATTTTACGTTTAGTTAAGTATTGTAAAAAGTGTACGCAAAAAGACCTAAAAAAACAACAATAAGACAGAGAGTGACAAGTTTATTTGGATGGTAATTTTAATATCTGACTATTAAAGAAACAGTCACCCGTTTGCATGTTTTAGTCGTCCCCTAGTTTATGAAAAAAGGGAGTGACATGCTAGATGCCTCCGTATTGTTCCTACAATTTATAAGCAAACAGCTGGCAGCAGGGCTTTCGCCTATAGAGCTGCCGAACCATGGGAGAGAATCTCAACGTTGAAGTCTTTACTGAAGACTCATCTCTTCAGTAGGTCCTGTGATTGAATGTAGACACTGGAGTGACGAACCACAGTTGCTGTCTCTGCCAAGCCAGCTCCCCTCTCTCCACTGGGATTATCTGCCTCTGACCCTATTATGGGGGCAGGGTCAGTCTATTATGGGGGTGCTAGGGTCAGTCAGTTCTATCTGGTATAATTCTCCTGTTTCATGTGGTGTTCTGTGTGATGTTAGGTATGCTAATTTTCCTCTCTCTCTCTCTCACTCTCTTTTTATCTATCTCTCTCTTTTTATCTCTCTCTCTCTCACTCTATTTTTATCTCTCTCACTCTCTCTCTCTCTCTCTCTCTCTCGCTCTCTCTCTCTCTCTCTCTCTCGCTCTCTCTCTCTCTCTCTATCAACCTCTAAATGCTCGGCTATGAAAAGCCAAACGGCATTTGCTCCTGAGGTGCAGAACTGTTGCACCCTCTATAACCACTGTGATTGTGATTATTATTTGACCCTGCTGGTCATTAATGAACAGTTGAACATCTTTTTTTATTAATTTTTTTATTTCCCCTTTATTTAACCAGGTAGGCAAGTTGAGAACAAGTTCTCATTTACAACTGCGACCTGGCAAAGATAAAGCAAAGCAGTTCGACACATACAACAACATAGCGTTACACAAGGAGTAAAACAAACATACAGTCAATAATACAGTAGAAAAAAACACATCTATATACAAAGCGTGCAAATGAGGTAGGATAAGGAAGGTAAGTGAATAAATAGGCCATGGTGGCAAAATAATTACAATATAGCATTTAAACACTGGAAAGGTAGATGTGCAGTAGATGAATGAAGGGTGCAAAGGAACAAGATAAATAAATAAATACGGTAGGGGATGAGGTAGTTGGTTGGGCTATTTACAGATGGGTTATATACAGATGCAGGGGTCTGTGAACTGCTCTGACATCTGGTGCGTCCGTTAGCAATGGTTAGCTAAAAATAAAGTGGGGTGTGCCAGCCAGACTCGCGCCCGAGAAAACTTGTTGACATTTCAGGTCCCCATGCCACTTCCTGTACCTATTCGTTGTGTTTACTCCAATCTCTCTGAGTTTTTGTATATAGACTGCTGACATCTAGTGGAAGCCATAGGTACTGCAGTCTCAGTCCTGGTAACAAATGGATTCAATAGGGAGTGTGTCTAACAGAGCCAAAGGTCACCAGAAACTGATTTCCGGATGTTTTTTTCTCTGGTTTTTGCCTGCTAAATGAGTTCTGTTATACTCACAGACATTATGTTAACACTTTTACACTTCAGAGTGTTTCCTATCTAATAGTACTAATTATGTGCATATCCTATTTTCTGAGCCTGAGTGGCAGGCATTTGCTTTGGGCACGCCAGACTCTCCAAAACCATCACCCAACTGCCGCTCCCTAAGAAGTTAAAGCTGGTGAGGGAGATAAGTGTCTCCATTTTCAGAGATTTTTGTAGTTTGTTCCAGTCATTGGCAGCAGAGAACTGGAAGGAGAGTCGGCCAAAGGAGGAATTGGCTTTGGGGGGTGACCAGTGAGATATACCTGCTGGAGTGCGTGCTACGGGTGGGTGCTGCTATGGTGACCAGCGAGCTGAGATAAGGCGGGACTTTACCTAGCAGGGACTTGTAGATGACCTGGAGCCAGTGGGTATGGCGACGAGTGTAAAGCAAGGGCCAGCCAACGAGAGCGTACAGGTCGCAGTGGTGGATGGTATATGGGGCTTTGGTAACAAAACGGATGGCACTGTGATAGACTGCATCCAGTTTGTTGAGTACAGTATTGGAGGCTATTTTGTAAATTACATCACCGAAGTCGAGGATCGGTAGGATGGTCAGTTTTACGAGGGTATGTTTGGCAGCATGAGTGAAGGATGCTTTGTTGTGAAATAGGAAGCCAATTCTAGATTTAATTTTAAATTGGAGATGTTTGATGTGAGTCTGGAAGGAGAGTTTACAGTCTAACCAGACACCTAGATATTTGTAGTTGTCCACATAATCTAAGACAGAACCGTCCAGAGTAGTGATGCTGGACGGGCAGACAGGTGCAGGCAGCGATCGGTTGAAGAGCATGCATTTAGTTTTACTTGCGTTTAAGAGCAGTTGGAGGCAACGGAAGGAGAGTTGTATGGCATTGAAGCTCATCTGGAGGGTAGTTAACACAGTGTCCAACGAGGGGCCAGAAGTATTACAGAATGGTGTCGTCTGCGTAGAGGTGGATCAGAGACTCACCAGCAGCAAGAGCGACATCATTGATGTATACAGAGAAGAGAGTCGGCCCAAGAATTGAACCCTGTGGCACCCCCATAGAGACTGCTAGAGGCCAGGACAACAGGCCCTCTGATTTGACACGCTGAACTCTGTCGGAGAAGTAGTTGGTGAACCATGCGAGGCAATCATTTGAGAAACCAAGGCTGTCGAGTCTGCTGATTAGGATGTGGTGATTGACAGAGTCGAAAGCCTTGGCCAGATCAATGAATACGGCTGCACAGTAATGTCTCTTATCGATGGCGGTTATGATGTTGTTTAGGACCTTGAGTGTGGCTGAGGTGCACCCATGACCAGCTCTGAAACCAGATTGTATAGCGGAGAAGGTACGGTGGGATTCGAAATGGTCGGTAATCTGTTTGTTAACGTGGCTTTCAAAGACCTTAGAAAGGCAGGGTAGGATAGATATAGGTCTGTAGCAGTTTGAGTCAAGAGTGTCTCCCCCTTTGAAGAGGGGGATAACCGCAGCTGCTTTCCAGTCTTTGGGAATCTCAGATGACATGAAAGAGAGGTTGAACAGGTTAGTAATAGGGGTTGCAACAATTTCGGCAGATAATTTTAGAAAGAAAGGGTCCAGATTGTCTAGCCCGGCTGATTTGTAGGGGTCCAGATTTTGCAGCTATTTCAGAACATCAGCTAACTGGATTTGGGAGAAGGAGAAATGGGGGAGGCTTTGGCGAGTTACTGAGGGGGGTGCAGGGCTGTTGACCGGGGTTGGGGTAGCCAGGTGGAAAGCATGGCCAGCCGTAGAAAACTGCTTATTGAAATTCTCAATTATTGTGGATTTATCGGTGGTGACAGCGTTTCCTATCCTCAGTGCAGTGGGCAGCTGGGAGGAGGTGCTCTTATTCTCCATAGACTTTACATTGTCCCAGAACTTTTTTGAGTTTGTGTTACAGGAAGCACATTTCTGCTTGAAAAAGCTAGCCTTGGCTTTCCTAACTGCCTGTGTATATTGGTTCCTGACTTCCCTGAAAAGTTGCATATCACCGGGGCTGTTCGATGCTAATGCAGAACTCCACAGGATGTTTTTGTGCTGGTCAAGGGCAGTTAGGTCTGGAGAGAACCAAGGGGTATATCTGTTCCTGGTTCAAAATTTCTTGAATGGGGCATGCTTATTTAAGATGGTGAGGAAGGCACTTTTAAAGAATAACTAGGCATCCTCTACTGACGGGATGAGGTCAATATCCTTCCAGGATACCCGGGCCAGGTCGATTAGAAAGGCCTGCTCGCTGAAGTGTTTTAGGGAACGTATAGCAGTAATGAGGGGAGGTCGTTTGACCGCAAACCCATTACGGATGCAGGCAATGAGGCAGTGATCGCTGAGATCTTGGTTGAAAACAGCAGGGGTGTATATGGAGGGCAAGTTAGTTAGGATGACATCTATGAGGGTGCCCGTGTTAACGACTTTGGGGTTGTACCTAGTAGGTTCAATGATGATTTGAGTGAGGTTTAGGGAATCAAGCTTAGATTGTAGGATGACCGGGGTGTTAAGCATGTCCCAGTTTAGGTCACCTAGCAGCACGAACTCTGAAAATAGATGGGGGGCAATCAGTTCACATATGGTGTCCAGGGCACAGCTGGGGGCACAGGGTGGTCTATAGCAAGCGGCAACAGTGAGAGACTTGTTTCTAGAAAGGTGGATTTTTAAAAGTAAAAGTTTGGTTACAGACCCAAACAAATTATTTTCGTACAGACCTGGATAGTAAGACAGAACTCTGCAGGCTATCTCTGCAGTAGATTGCAACACCGCCCCCTTTGGCCATTCTATCTTGTCTGAAAATGTTGTAGTTATTTCAGCATTATTGGTGGTCTTCCTGTGCCAGGATTCAGACACGGCTAGGACATCCAGGTTGGCAGAGTGTGCTAGGGCAGTGAATAAAACAAACTTAGGGAGGAGGCTTCTAATGTTAACATGCTTTTACGGTTGCAGAAGTCAACAAATGAGAGCGCTTGGGGAATAGGAGTGGAGCTAGGCACTGCAGAGCCTGGATTAACCTCTATATCACCAGAGGAAAAGAGGAGGAGTAGGATAAGGGTACGGCTAAAGGCTATAATGACTGGTCGTCTAGGACGTTCTGAACAGAGAGTAAAAAGAACAGGTTTCAGGGGCGATAAAATAGATTAAAGGCATAATGTACAGACAAAGGTATGGTAGGACGTAAATACAGTGGAGGTAAACCTAGGCATTGAGTGGTGATGAAAGAGATATTGTCTCTAGAAACATTTAAACCAGGTGATGTCATCGCATGTGTGGGTGGTGGAACTGAAGGGTTGGATAAGGTATGTTGAGCAGGGCTAGAGGCTCTACAGTGAAATAAGACAATAAACACTAACCAGAACAGCAATGGACAAGGCATATTGACATTGAGGAGAGGCATGCTTAGCCGAGTGATCATAAGGGTTCAGTTAGTAGTGGGGCAGGTTGGGGACATGGCGATTCAGACAGCTAGCCGGGGGTAGCAAGCTAGCAAAGGCTAGCAGGCCGGCTAACAAAGACGGAAGTCTGTTTATAGCCTCCTCGTACGTTTCCATCGGTAGACCAGTCGTGATGGGTTAGTGGGGTTCCGTGTGGTGAAGGGGACCAGGCCAATTGGCAAAATAGGTAATAGTGGCCCAAGAAATTGTCCGATGGACCTGTTTAGCTAGCAGCCGATATGCTCTAGACAGCTAACGATTAGCAGGCCGCAGTTAGCTGATGGGCGTTCAGGTGACGTCGCGACGGAGGGCCGGTTGAATAACCCCCTCGGGCAGATAACGTCGGTGGTCCAGTCGTGAAGTCCCGGTGAGGCTCCGCACCAGCAGTAAAAACGGGTCCAGATAGGTGTTGTAGCCCAGGAATGGCTGATGAGATTCTTCAGCCAGCCGGAAGATGGGCCAAGCACAGGCTAGCTTCAGGCTAATTGGTGCATTGCTCCGGGACCAACGTTAGCCAATAGTCACTCGGATAGCAGCTAGCTGGCTGCAAGATCCAGGTGAAAATATCCAGAGCTTGCGGTAGGAATCCGGGGATATGGAGAGAAAATAGGTCCGGAATGCTCTGATTTGAGTTGCGTTATACGAACGGCGAGAGCTTTTCCAACCTAAAGGTTAGCTGCTGCTGTCCGTTAGCAATGGTTAGCTAAAACGTTAGCTAGTGAGCTAGCTTCTGTTAGGGAATTCCGGATTCGAGGTGGATAATACTTGAAAAAAAAACAGATCTGTACCACATTGGGTGAGGCGAGTTGCAGGAGAGTGTTTTGAAGTTGAGTTTTAGAAAAAAAATATAAAATCATATGCGAAGAAAATATATAAAAAGATATATACACTGGACACGACAGGACGAGGATAAAAGACGTCTGACTGCTACGCCATCTTGGATCTTGGATCTTGAAGAACAGTCTGCCCAAAATGCCCATGTACTCTTATAATCTATACATTTCCTACTGTAGCCACTGTGCTTCTGCCTCTGCATTGCTTGATCTTGCGGGTTTAGGCTCGGTATCTGTATAAGTACTTTGTGACAACTGCTGATGTAAAAATTGCTTTATGAAATCAGTTTGATTGATTGATTGAGACAACAGGTTCTAACCTCCCCTAGAAACGACGCTGAACTCCACTCCCACTTCCTTGCTTTTCTAGTTGTCATGGAGATGGGTACAGTGCCTCGGTAGTCGGTACAAAGTGGCTCATTCATGAGTCAGACAGTTCCCTACTTCTGTTCTGTCGAGTCTCAGACGATGCTGTGGGAAGGGAGTTCTTATCAGTAAAGGTATATTTAGTGTGTTTATCAAAGATTAACACACACACACAATCTCTCTCGACTAGAGATGAGATATTGAAAGTGTTAGGTGGGAGCTGAGGGTCAAGGAGGCATACTATTGGATGTAAGTTACGCATAGACCTCAAATCAAATTTTATTGGTCACGTACACAGTTTAGGAGATGTTATAGCGGGTTTAGCTAAATGCTTGTGTTACTAGCTCCTAACAGTGCAGCTAAATGCTTGTGTTACTAGCTCCTAACAGTGCAGCTAAATGCTTGTGTTACTAGCTCCTAACAGTGTGTCACAAGGCTTGGTGTAGTTGGTACAAAGAAGAGTCAGGCGCAAGACAGCAGAGATGAGCAACACAACGTAGTTTACTCAAAATATTAAAGTAGTAANAACCTCTATATCACCAGAGGAACAGAGGAGGAGTAGGATAAGGGTACGGCTAAAGGCTATAATGACTGGTCGTCTAGGACGTTCTGAACAGAGAGTAAAAAGAACAGGTTTCAGGGGCGATAAAATAGATTAAAGGCATAATGTACAGACAAAGGTATGGTAGGACGTGAATACAGTAGAGGTAAACCTAGGCATTGAGTGATGATGAAAGAGATATTGTCTCTAGAAACATTTAAACCAGGTGATGTCATCGCATGTGTGGGTGGTGGAACTGAAGGGTTGGATAAGGTATATTGAGCAGGGCTAGAGGCTCTACAGTGAAATAAGACAATAAACACTAACCAGAACAGCAATGGACAAGGCATATTGACATTAAGGAGAGGCATGCTTAGCCGAGTGATCATTAAGGTCCAGTGAGTAGTGAGGCTATGTTGCAATTTTTTAAATGTTTTTATTTATTATTGAAGAAAAAACAGTATACTTACAAGAAGTATACAAACAGACAATGATAACATATGCTAGGGGGTACAACCATTTATTTTGTACCTTTATTTAACTAGGCAAGTCAGTTAAGAACAAATTCTTATTTTCAGGGGCAGAACGACACATTTTTTACCTTGTCAGCTCGGGGATTCGACCTTGTAACCTTCCTTCTGGTTACAAGGTCGAACGCTCGATTGTTTTAACAGCTTTCTTACTAGAATAATGTAGAATGGTCTTAATGTTCTGCTCGAATTCTTAATAGAAAACACGGAAGATTGTTTTTTTATTAGTTAATTTACATGTATGAATATGACATTTTCCATTAGCACAATTAGATTTGAGGTAAAATAGTTTTTCTTTATCCTTAATATAGTTAAGGAAATCGAGCAGCACATTCTCCCATAAAAAACAAAAGTAATCAAGAATATTAACAATTATAAAACTATGAATATCTTTCCATACTTTTTTACATGTAGACAATGCAAAAATACATGCAAAACTGTTTCTGGATGCTCATCACAAAAATTACAGTTGATGTCTTTTTTGAGTTTCTTCAGTTAATGATTCACAGGGTAATACTTGTGGATCATTCTGAAAGAGATCTCTTTCAGAGCTCTTTGACCAAGCAGGTATTTGTGTGGTAACAACCAGACTTTTTTCCAACAGATATTCTTGACAAATGTATTCCAGTAAATTGTGACATAACGAATGGATACAATATCCCTTTGAAATAAAGCACGTATAGATCTGTTGTTCTGAAGGAGAAACACATTTTTCCTATTGGAGAGTCAACTTGATTAAGCGAGGGTAGGTCAAGAAGGTGAGGTCTGGTTATACCTCTAAACAACATGAGAGTTCCAGATGGAATAGCATCAAAGACTATGGCGAACTCTCTTGGTGCAATAGGGAAATTGTAACGAGATACAAATTCCTCATAACTGAGTAACAATCCTTCTGCATTAAAAAGTTGACTCACCAGCAGGATATGATTATTGAACCAGTTCTAAAAAATAAAGACTTGTTTCTATACAAAATATCCTTATTGTTCCAAATGAAATACCTATGCGGGCGGCAGGTAGCCTAGTGGTTAGTGGTTAGAGCGTTGGGCCAGTAACCGTCAGTTGCTGAATCGAATCCCCGAGGAATTCCCGAGGATTCGAAAAATCTGTTGTTCTGCCCCTGAAAAAGCTAGTTAACCAACGGTTCCCCCGTAGGCCGTCAATGTAAATAAGAATGTGTTCCTAACTGATTTATACCTAGTTAAATTAAAAAAATGCGGGGGAAAAGTGTTTATATATTAACGACCACGCTAAGAATACTTGTCTATGAAAAGCAGATAATTTTGTAGGAATCTTATTAACATAAAATTGAAGCCACCAAAACCGGAGAAGATATGAGGGATGAAATTCCAAATTGAAGTTGAATTCTTAAAAAAATGTTTAGCCCAATGTATCTTAAAAGTATTATTCAAAGTAGGAAAATCAAAAAAATTGAGATCACCATATTCATATGTGTTCATTACGACAGATGTCCTAATATAATGTGTTCGATTTTTCCAGATTAAGTTGAAAAGCATCTGGTCAACCCCTTTACATACTTTGTTGTCGATATCTAGGGACAGGGCTGCATAAGTAAGTCTGGAGACACTTTCAGTTTTAGAAAGCAATACTCGACCTTTCAAGGATAAATCCCTCTGCAATCAATGGTTCAACTTTTTTTTTTTCAATAATATGTATGAAATGTAATGAACATCTTTCCTGTTGATTCTTAGATATGGTAATCCCAAGGTGTGTTACTTTTTCCTTTACTGGAATATTGCATATAGAGGGTATCACACAGTCTTTAACAGCAAACAATAAACACTTTTTAAGGTTTTGGCAAAGACCAGATGCTTTGGAAAAAATATTTATCACATCGACTGCTCTAGGAATCTGGTCAGCATCTTTCAAAAAGAGGGTGGTGTCATCTGCAAATTGACATGATAATATCTCTGTCAGCAATAGAGATCCCAATCGAAATTGGGCATCCTTGGCTAATTCCTCTTTTCAAATCAAATCTAGGAGAAGTGCCATGCTTTAATTCAATGGAACTGGTCCCATTCATATAGAGTTTTAACAGTACTACGAAATATAAACTCATGTTCCACTATTTTAAGGCTGTACAAAAGTCTAAGAAGACAATACAACTATCTTGGAAGATTATTAGATATATGTCTATTCCTCATGAAGCCAGACTGGGTATCTTCTATAACTGAGCCCAATACTGCCTTCATTCTTTTTGCAAATATAGAGTCTAATATTTTGTAGTCGTTATTGAGCAGACAGATTGGACGCCAATTATCGAGAAGCAAGTATTTATTGGGTTTAGGTATTAATGTAATCAGACCTTGAGTCAAACTGGGAGCGAGAGCATTATTTGCAATGCTTTCAGAAAATACCTCCAACAGAAATGGGGCTAACTGTTAATAAAAAGTTTGTAAAACTCAGCAGATAAACCATCAGTCCCAGGAGACGTATTATTTTTAAGGTGTTCATTTATTCTATTGATCTCTTCAACTATAATAGGGTCATCACACTGTTCCCTCTCTAAAGTGGTTTAATAGCAAATAAGCGATATGACAGGAGCGCGAATTACACGGAACGTTTGCCTACCAAAAGTATTGTTCCACTCCGGACATTTTACAAAGTTACAACAGTGACGCACATTGGAATTTGTTGTGACAGACAGCTAGCCAGCGATTGAAGGAATACGATCAAATCAACGTTACTTGGCAAATAGTAAAATGAACACTATGGCAGAAACAGGGGTTGCTCTTGGCTTTTTGGAGGAGGCCGAACACTGGCAACTACAGAGTCACCAGTTCCCCAGCAAAGTTGGAGGCAAACCTGCATGGTTGAGTCAGTTGGAAATCCCATGTCTTCCTGAGTTAGCATGTGGGAAATGCCAACTTCCTACCGCATTTCTCTTGCAAGTTTACGCTCCAATAACTGGACAGGATAGAAGTTTTCACCGAACTCTTTTTGTATTCTGCTGCAAGACACCAGACTGCTATTCACGAAACGACAGCCGTTGCCTGAAAGGTAAATAGTAATTGGCAAGCTAGCTATTGCATTTCCATCTACATCACACTTATAGTCACATGGTCAGGGATGGGAATGAGAGGGGCACACTAAAAGGCTGGGATTATCCCACCAGTGTAACGTTAGCTACTGCGGTTGGAGTGGGGTTTGAAAATTGTAAACCTGTTAGAGGGCAAGCACATGGAACAATGAGCCCGATATTTCACCGATTGGTTAAGTGTGAAGCATCCGGTTGGCGTTTCCACTCACTACCAAATGTGGTGACGTGACGAAGCCCAGTGGCCGGCAGTGGAAGATGGAGCCGGATGGATTTTGGCCGACATAATGCCAGTTTACTCATCGATGAAACGTTTGACGTCAACAGTTTTCTGTTCTCAAAACTATAATCAAACAGAGTGGACTAAGTTTTGTGGATTTTACCTTTCGCCAAAGTATTTTTTTGTTTGTTTATTAGTAGTGCAAGGGCAAATTGAGTTAATTCACACGTGCACTTCAGAGTAGGCTTTCTCTAACAGAAAAATGCAAATAGATGCTACAATGCACCAATATGATCTCGCTAGCTCCTGCCTGGCTCTGCCCCTCTGACTCATTTGCTACCATTTAAAATACCAGGCTGTGGTCTTAGGTTAGTTATACAAATCTTTGACACTACCAAAAGGTCCAGGTCCATTCCTTGGCAAGAGGAAGCTGTTTGGTAGTTGCAAAAAGCTGCTGGGATCCATAGTGAGCTCCCCTTGCCCAGCTGAGCCTTGAGTGTAGGTATGTGCAACATTAGTGATTATATTAATCAGAGGCAGGAATATGCCCCGATCCACATCAACAGGACTGCAATAGAGTCAAGCAGTTTTAAGTTCCTTGGAGTCCACATCACCAAGGACTTGACATGGACCAACACCACCACCCTTGTCAATATTTACGAAGGCGGCCAACAAAATGTGGCATGCCACCCTCTCCAAATACTGCTGCATCATCGAGAGCGTCCTGACTGGTTGCATCACAGCCTGGTACAGGGAATTGCTCTGTCCACGACCGCAAGGCCTTCCAGCAGGTGGTGAAGACGGCCCAGTACATCACTGGGGCCGCGTTCCCACCCATCGAGGACGTCTACTTGAAACAATGCCTGAGGAAGTCCCACAGCATCATCAAGGACCCCACACACCTCAGCCAGGAGCTGTTCATTCCCTTACCATCGGGCAGACAGTATTGGAGCATGAGGTCTGATACTAACAGGCTCAGGGACAGTTTATCTACAAGCCATTAGAGCAGAGACTGCTGAACACTTGAACTGGACTGACCACCTGCTCTGACTCTCTGCACCTTAGCGCACACACCACAATGGCTGCTAGCAAACTCTTATTTACTATTGCTAATACTGCACAATTTAAACACTTATCCCCCTTCCCCAATACACATACATATTGGACAATAAATTGTCCCTTCCTGTATTATACTTATGCTAAAATGTTTATTCTATTCTGAGACATTTTCTTTATGTTCATATTCTTATCTTTATTTATTGTTGCATTGTCCAGAAGGAACCTCCAAGTAAGCGTTTTGTTAGACGGCGTTTACCATGTTTGTCCTGTACATACGACTAATAAAACTTGAAACAAATGTTACTCTGCTATTATTCCGCTCAAGCTGACATTGACATTACTCTTTTCCAGTATTCCGTTGCCAGTTGCCAAGGAGGAACGACTTTTATCCCTACAATCCTCCATCTGATGAAGACTCCAATTGGACTCCGTGTGACCCCTGCGTCCACGGTTCAGGGGTTAAACTATGCAAGCTCTGTGGCTGTCCTGGTCAAAAAGTTTGCTCTAAATGCCATGCAGTGTCCTACTGCAGCAAAGAACACCAGACCATAGACTGGAAACACTGTCACAAGAAAGAGTGTTGCAAACAAGGTAATTATACTGCTACCATAAACTGTCATACTATTTGGAATAATTATGAAAGTGTTTTCTGCCCACCTGAAAGATAAACATTAAACTTTCAATACATGTTTAGTGTCGTCCAGTGAAGTGCCTTCCTCATTCCTGTTCCCCGAGTTGGAACTGGTCACAGAGCCTGAGGAACATCAGAAAGAATCTAGTGAAACAGTGGGGGATGCACAGAATAATGTGGAATGCTCCTCAGTTGACGGTAAGACGTTATTAGACTGCATTGCATTTACATACCTAGTCTTTTCAGTTAAGACACCAAAAGGAGACGGAAGAGAGAAAATATGCTGGCATTGGACCCAGCCTAAATAGGAGTCTATACACGATTGCAATTTCTGTTGTATAAAAGCATGCCTTCTATTCCACAGATTTGGCAGAGACAGAACTTGAAGACATGGCCATGCATGAAACCGAAGATAGCAAAGTGTTCCAAAAGTTTAAACGGAGGATTGCATCAGAGCCACATCAGGTAACAAAATAACTCTTCAAGCAGAATCCTCAGACATGAAGAACATCAGAATTACTCAAATATATTTTTGGCCATCGTGTAGATTACTCTGAAATTAATCTTTTTTTTTTTTAAACTTGAAACAAATCACTCGAGGACAGACACACATCATTTAGTATGGTATTGTAGCTTCTGTCAAGACTGGGATGCGAAGACTTATCAGGAACTCTGATAAGTCTTCGTCATTTGGACAAATCACAATTTCGCAGGTGTTCACATCTTTTGAATTTCGGCGAATGCTCTGGCTGAGAGTTTCTATTTAGTGGGGTGGAGACTTATTAGTATATCTCCCCCCAGAACCTAACCGAGCATCTGATGCAATTACACACGATTTTAGTTCTGGGTTTCCTAGATTACTGAAGACCAAAATATTGTGTTATTGTAGGTTTTGCGATATTTCAGAGGTGGCTCTCCTCTTTGGGTTTCGTCTGAACATGTTCCTGTGGAGAAGGGCATCCCGCATTGCTCATGTGGTTCCAGGCGTATCTTCGAATTTCAGGTATTTGCAACAGAAACAGTTTATATTAAACAAATTCAGGTAGGTCCCTCAGTTTCTTTGTTTAGATTGTAGAGTAAATGTTTTGCAACGGTCTGCGACTAATGAATACACCCCATATTAAGCCTAATCCTGGACTAAACCGCACTTTCAGTGGAGATCTTTGATCCAGGACTGAACTTAATCTGGGTCCGGAAAACCAGACCTTAATGTTTCAACATCCAAGGCTTGCTGTTTATAAATGACAATGTGCTGATAGTGTTTTGCATCGCAACAGGTCATGCCCCAGCTACTGAATGATCTGAAAGTGGACAGCCCTGATGCCAGTATAGACTGGGGAACTTTGGTTGTCTACACATGTGCTGACAGCTGTGACCAAGGCAACAAATACTCTACTGAATTCATCTGGAAACAAGATTTCACAGAACAGAAATAATTGTATTAAAATGTACCTAGTTATGGAAATAATTTAGTGGGATTTTTGCATAGTTACTGTCCCTTCATCTCAGTGGCTATTTCCTTTTCTAGAGGAAAACTATGCATAAATGTCCAATCTGTTCCATTTCCAATTGCTCATACACTTTGATTTGTGGAATGACTTCAGATTGTTACTTTAACACCATAAGCAAAATACATGTTATAGGACTAATAGTTTGCATAGCTTCAACTGGTTTAAAACATTTCTGTAATACAATGTCATTTCTTGAGCATTAAAGCTCAAATTAAACACAATTTGCATGTTAATGTCATGTGATGCACCTTGTGCCAATGTGAGTCCATTCTTTAAACTGGTCATGCTATCTCAAATCTATGTAGTCATTCCCTGGATTATTGAATACTAGTTGTAAATATTGCCACACTGAAGACAAAGCTTTTTAAACTAAGGAGGGAGATCACAATTGGTAAGGAAACATTTAACTGTGCACAATGTAGCAAAATAACATTTAAAACTCACAACAAATTACTGACAAGGCTTTCATGGTAAACCAAAAATACAGTATGTGTAAACCACCGAAACAAAATCCATGGTGAATTAGGCTAGTTTGTCCATTATAGCATTAAAACAAGGGTTCTTCAATCTTGAACAAAAACTGAATGAGAAATAAGACATTTGAGGTACATACAGGTATGACTAATAACATTCCTAAGATGCAGACTAAGGTAGCATGATGAATGTTCCACCATTTTCTTGCCTTCAGTACCAGTCATCCAAACAATGTTAAAATAATGACAAATTGGGTAGTTAAGCCTTGCTGCGATACAATCCAAAGTAACATTCAATCTGGAGATTCTTCATATAACAATGAAAATAATAAAAACCATTTAAAGAATGTTATAAATCTTAAAATGTCTGTAGGGAATGTGTGGACAAAGATGCACTGAGAAACTGTAGGTTAACAATAAAACCTAATTTAGAAAAATTAAAGAGCCAGCCAGACTGCTTTATTTAATAACAAGCAAGAGTCATTTAAAAATAAATAAAACTGCTAAAATACAGCATTTCTCCTAGTATCACCTTTATCTACTACCTCAGATTCAGATCTACTCGTGGATACTGTGTCCAGCATGAAGGAAGTTAGATGTAGTTTCGTGAGTCAATGCTAACTAGCATTAGCGCAGTGACTGGAAGTCTACAGGTATCTGTTAGCATTAACTCGTATAACTTCCTTCATACTGGAAACCGAGACACAGAAATGGTATCCACGAGGTCATCTGACTAAGTAAATAAAAGGTCTCATTGCCAACATCTCAGAAGTATCCCTTTAAGGTGAATAGGAGGGGTCCCTGACTTGTTGATTAAACTGTACAGATCTAATCAGAGTCCCAAAGTAACAGGTCACAAGGACAAGTGTCCCTGGGACTATTAAAACAAATAAAAAGATGGCAGGAATAAATATTTACGTCGTCTTCCGGAATCCTTTCAAGATGGGGTAGATGTTTTCAAATGCTTCATAAATTTCTCCTCTCACCTTTGCACCTTGAAATAAGCAGCAACAATAGTAAATACAAGTTACATTTGACAAAAATTAAAAGGACAACAAATGCCCTCTCTACAGTGGATTGCAAAGTATTCACCCCCCTTGGAATTTTCCTATTTTGTTGCCTTACAACTTGGAATTAAAATTGATTTTTGGGGGTTTGTATCATTTGACTTACACAACATGCCTACCACTTCGAAGATGCAACATATTTTTTATTATGAAACAGGCAAGAAATAAGACAAAGAAAACTTCAGTGTGCATAACTACCCCCCCCACCCCCCAAAGTCAATACTTTGTGGAGCCACCTTTTGCAGCAATTACAGCTGCAAGTGTCTTGGGGTATGTCTCTATGAACTTGGCACATCTAGCCACTGGGATTTTTGCCCATTCTTCAACGCAAAACTAATCCAGGTCCTTCAAGTTGGATGGGGTCTTCTTGGTGTACAGCAATCTTTTAAGTCATACCACAGATTCTCAATTGGATTGAAGTCTGGGCTTTGACTAGGCCATTCCTAGACATTTATTATTTCCCCTTAAACCACTCGAGTGTTGCTTAAGCAGTATGCTTAGGGTCATGGTCCTGCTGGAAGGTGAACCTCCAACCCAGTCTCAAATATCTGGAAGACAAACAGGTTTCAGAATTTCCCTGTATTTAGCACCATCCATCATTCCTTCAATTTTGACCAGTTTCCCAGTCCCTGCCGATGAAAAACATCCCCACAGAATTATGCTGCCACCACCATGCTGATGGTGTTCTCGGGGTGATGAGAGGTGTTCGGTTTGCGCCAGACATAGCGGTTTCCTTGATGGCCACATCACATTTTTGCGCCGACAGAGATGGCAGCCTCGCTTCATGTTCTCAGGAAGCTATGCAGTATTTTGTAAGAAGTAATCCATAAAAAAACATTGTTACCCCGGGAAATATTAAGTTTTATTACATACAGCCGGGAGGAACTATTGGATATAAGAGCAATGTCAACTTACCAACATCACGACCAGGAATACGACTTTCCCGAAGTGGATCCTCTGTTTGGTCCACCAACCAGGACAATAGACTGGATCCCAGCCGGCGACTCAAAACAACGGCGGTGCAGGAGAAGGGGGAGACGGGGCGGTCTTCTGGTCAGGCTCCGTAGACGGCACATCGCGCACCTCTCCCGAGTATTCTACTTGCCAATGTCCAGTCTCTGGACAACAAGGTAGACGAAATACGAGCAAGAGTTGCCTTCCAGAGAGACATCGGCGACTGCAACGTTCTTTGCTTCACGGAAAATGTCTCACTCAGGACACGTTATCTGAGTCAGTACAGCCACATGGTTTCTCCACGCATCGCGCCGACAGAAACAAACATCTATCTGGTGAGAAGAAGGGCGGGGGTGTGTGTGTCTTATGATTAACGAGTCGTGGTGTGATCATAACAACATACAGGAACTCAAGTCCTTTTGTTTACCTGACATAGAATTCCTTACAATCAAATGCCGACCGCATTATCTACCAAGAGAATTCTCCTCGATTATAATCACATCCGTGTATATCCCCCCTCAAGCTGACACATCGACTGCACTGAAAGAAATCCATTGGACTCTGAGGCTGCATTTATTGTGGCTGGGGATTTTAATAAGGCTAATCTGAAAACAAGGCTCCCTAAATTTTATCAGCATATCGAATGTGCGACCCGGGGTGGCAAAATCCTGGATCATTGTTATTCCAACTTCCGTGATGCATTAGAGGCTATTCTCCGCCCTCCTTTCGGCAAGTCTGACCATGACTCCATTTTATTGCTCCCAGCCTACAGACAGAAACTAAAACAGGAAACGCCCGTTCTCAGGTCTGTTCAACGCTGGTCCGACCAATCTGATTCCACGCTGCAAGATTGCTTCGAGCACATGGACATGTTCCAGATTGCATCAGACAACAACATTGATGTATACGCTGATTTGGTGAGCGAGTTTATTAGCAAGTGCATCGGTGATGTTGTACCCATAGCAACTATTAAAACCTTCCACAACCAGAAACCGTGGCTTGATGGCAGCATTCGCGCAAAACAAAGCGCGAACCACCGCTTTTAACCAGGGTAAGGTGACCGGAAACATGACTGAATACAAACAGCGTAGCTATTCCCTCCGCAAGGCAATCAAACAAGCTAAGTGTCAGTATAGAGACAAAGCAGAGTCACAATTCAACGGCTCAGACACGAGAGGAATGTGGCAGGGTCTACAGTCAATCACGGACTACAAAAAGAAAACCAGCCCCGTCGCGGACCACGATGTCCTGCTCCCAGACAAACTAAACTTCTTTGCTCGCTTTGAGGAAAATACAGTGCCACCGACACAGCCTGCTACCAAAACCTGCGGGCTCACCTTCACCGCAAATCAAATGTTATTTGTCACATACACATGGTTAGCAGATGTTAATGCGAGTGTAGCGAAATGCTTGTGCTTCTAGTTCCGACCATGCAGTAGTATCTAACAACTTCACAACAACTACCTTTTACACACGAGTAAAGGAATGAATACGAGTATGTACATATAAATATATAGATGAGCGATGGCTGACTGGCATAGGCAAGATGCAGTAGATGGTATGGAGTACAGTATATACATATGAGATGAGTAATGTAGGATATGTAAACATTATATAAATGGCATCGTTTAAAGTGGCTAGTGATACATTTATTTCATCCAATTATAATTATTAAAGTGGCTAGAGATTTGAGTCGATGGCCGAACGGCATAGGCAAGATTACTGTAGATGGTTTAGAGTACAGTGCATACATTTGATATGAGTAATGTCGGATATGTAAACATTATATACAAAATTGTTTAAAGTGGCTAGAGTACCATTTGTTACACCCAATTCCTATTTTTAAAGTGGCTAGAGATTGAAGTAAGTATGTTGGCAGCAGCCACTCAATGTTAGTGATGGCTGTTTAACAGTCTGATGGCCTTGAGGTAGAAGCTGTTTTTCAGTCTCTCGGTCCCAGCTTCGACGCACCTGTACTGACCTCGCCTTCTGGATGGTAGCGGTGTGAACAGGCAGTGGCTCGGGTGGTTGTTGTCCTTGATGATCTTTTTGGCCTTCCTGTGACATCGGGTGGTGTAGGTGTCCTGGAGGGCAGGTAGTTTACCCCTGGTGATGCGTTGTGCAGTCCTCACTACCCTCTGGAGAGCCTTGCGGTTGTGGGCGGAGCAGTTGCCGTACCAGGCGGTGATACAGCCCGACAGGATGCTCTCGATTGTGCATCTGTGGAAGTTTGTGAGTGATTTTGGTGACAAGCCAAATTTCACACTGCATACTGCCCTAACCCATCTGGACAAGAGGAATACCTAGGTAAGAATGCTGTTCATCGACTACTAGCTTTCTTGGGAACAGGAACAATGGTGGCCCTCTTGAAGCATGTGGGAACAGCAGACTGGGATAGGGACTGATTGAATATGTCCGTAAACACACCAGCCAGCTGGTCTGCGCAGCCAACATGAGTAAAACATTTAAATGTGTTAACCCTCGCAAGGCTGCCGGCCCAGATGGCATCCCTGGCCGTGTCCTCAGAGCTTGCGCAGACCAGCTGGCTGGTGTGTTAACGGACATATTCAATCAATCCTTAACCCAGTCTGCTGTTTCCACATGCTTCAAGTGGGCCACCATTGTTCCTGTTCCCAAGAAAGCTAAGGTAACTGAGCTAAATGACTATCGCCCCGTAGCACTCACTTCCGTCATCATGAAGTGCTTTGAGAGATTAGTCAAGGATCATATCACCTCCATCCTGCCAGACACCCTGGACCCACTCCAATTTGCTTACCGTTCCAATAGGTCCACACACGACGCAATCGCAATCACACTGCCCTAACCCATCTGGACAAGAAGAATACCTATGTAAGAATGCTGTTCATCGACTACAGCTCAGCATTTAACACCATAGTACCCTCCAAACTTGTCATTAAGCTCGAGACCCTAGGTCTCGACCCAGCCCTGTGCAACTGGGTCCTGGACTTCCTGACAGGCCGGCCCCAGGTGGTGAGGGTAGGAAACAACATCTCCACCCTGCTGATCCTCAACACTGGGGCCCCACAAGGGTGCGTTCTCAGCCCTCTCCTGTACTCCGTGTTCACCCATGACTGCGTGGCCAAGCACGCCTCCAACTCAATCATCAAGTTTGCTGACGACACTACAGTGGTAGGCTTGATTACCAACAACGACGAGACGGCCTACAGGGAGGAGGTGAGGGCCCTCGGAGTGTGGTGTCAGGAAAATAACCTCTCACTCAACGTCAACAAAACAAAGGAGATGATCGTGGACTTCAGGAAACAGCAGTGGGAGCACCCCCCTATCCACATCGACGGGACAGTAGTGGAGAAGGTGGTAAGTTAAGTTCCTCGGCGTACACATCACGGACAAACTGAAATGGTCCACCCACACAGACAGCGTGGGGAAGGCGGCGCAACAGCGCCTCTTCAACCTCAGGAGGCTGAAGAAATTTGGCTTGTCACCAAAAACACTCACAAACCACAAACTTCTACAGATGCACAATCGAGAACATCCTGTCGGGCTGTATCACCGCCTGGTACGGCAACTGCTCCGCCCACAACTGTAAGGCTCTCCAGAGGGTAGTGAGGACTGCACAACGCATCACCGGGGGTAAACTACCTGCCCTCCAGGACACCTACACCACCCGATGTCACAGGAAGGCCAAAAAGATCATCAAGGACAACAACCATCCGAGCCACAGCCTGTTCACCCCACTATCATCCAGAAGGCGAGGTCAGTGCAGGTGCATCAAAGTTGGGACCGAGAGACTGAAAAACAGCTTCTACCTCAAGGCCATCAGACTGTTAAACAGCCATCACTAACATTGAGTGGCTGCTGCCAACATACTGACTCAAATCTCTAGCCACTTTAATAATAAAAAAATTGGATTAAATAAATGTATCACTAGTCACTTTAAACGATGCCATTTACAGTGGGGCAAAAAAGTATTTAGTCAGCCACCAATTGTGCAAGTTCTCCAACTTAAAAAGATGAGAGAGGCCTGTAATTTTCATCATAGGTACACTTCAACTATGACAGACGAAATGAGAAAAAGAAATCCAGAAAATCACATTGTAGGATTTTTTATTTATTTATTTGCAAATTATGGTGGAAAATAAGTATTTGGTCAATAACAAAAGTTTCTCAATACTTTGTTATATACCCTTTGTTGGCAATGACAGAGGTCAAACGTTTTCTGTAAGTCTTCACAAGGTTTTCACACACTGTTGCTGTTATTTTGGCCCATTCCTCCATGCAGATCTCCTCTAGAGCAGTGATGTTTTGGGGCTGTCGCTGGGCAACACGGACTTTCAACTCCCTCCAAAGATTTTCTATGGGGTTGNGTGTGGTTCTGGGATTTTTGCTCACCGTTCTTGTGATCATTTTGACCCCACGGGGTGAGATCTTGCGTGGAGCCCCAGATCGAGGAAGATTATCAGTGGTCTTGTATGTCTTCCATTTCCTAATAATTGCTCCCACAGTTGATTTCTTCAAACCAAGCTGCTTACCTATTGCAGATTCAGTCTTCCCAACCTGGTGCAGGTCTACAATTTTGTTTCTGGTGTCCTTTGACAGCTCTTTGGTCTTGGCCATAGTGGAGTTTGGAGTGTGACTGTTTGAGGTTGTGGACAGGTGTCTTTTATACTGATAACAAGTTCAAACAGGTGCCATTAATAGAGGTAACGAGTGGAGGACAGAGGAGCCTCTTAAAGAAGAAGTTACAGGTCTGTGAGAGCCAGAAATCTTGCTTGTTTGTATGTGACCAAATACTTATTTTCCACCATAATTTGCAAATAAATTCATTAAAAATCCTACAATGTGATTTTCTGGATGTTTTTTCCTCATTTTGTCTGTCATAGTTGAAGTGTACCTATGATGAAAATTACAGGCCTCTCTCTTTTTAAGTGAGAGAACTTGCACAATTGGTGGCTGACTAAATACTTTTTTGCCCCACTGTATATAACGATGCCATTTATATACTCATCTCATATGTATATACTGTACTCTATACCATCTACTGCATCTTGCCTATGCCGGTCAGCCATCGCTCATCCATATATTTATACGTACATACTCGTATTCATTCCTTTACTCTTGTGTGTATAAGGTAGTTGTGAATTTGTTAGATACTACTGCATGGTCGGAACTAGAAGCACAAGCATTTCGCTACACTCGCATTAACATCTGCTGACCATGTGTATGTGACAAATAAAATTTGATTTGAAATGCTCAATTTTAGTCTCATCTGACAAGAGTACCTTCTTCTATTTGTTTGGGGGAGTCTCCCACATTCCTTTTGGCGAACACCAAACATGTTTGCTTATTTTTTTCTTCACGCAATGGCTTTTTACTGGACACTCTTCCGTAAAGCCCAGCTTTGTGGAGTGTAAGGCTTAAAGTGGTCCTATGGACAGATACTCCAATCTCCACTGTGGCGTTTTACAGCTCCTTCAGGGTTATCTTTGGTCTCTTTGTTGCCTCTGATTAATGCCCTCCCTGCCTGGTCTGAGTTTTGGTGGGTGGCCCTCTCTTGGCAGGTTTGTTGTGGTGCCATATTCTTTCCATTTTTAATAATGGATTTAATGGTGCTCCGTGGAATGTTCAAAGTTTCTGCAAAAAAAATTATAACCCAACTCTAATCTGTACTTCTCAACTTAGTCCCTGACCTGTTTAGAGAGCTCCTTGGTCTTCATAGTGCTGTTTGCCCCTTGCTTAGTGGTGTTGCAGACTCTGGGGCCTTTCAGAACAGGTGTATATATATACTGAGATCATGTGACACTTAAAAAAAGTCCACCTGTGTGCAATCTAACTAATTACGTGACTTCTGAAGGTAATTGGTTGAACCAAATCTTATTTAGGGGCTTCATAGCAAAGGGGGTGAAGACATAGGCACAACTCACTTTTCCAATTTTTTTGAAACAAGTAATGTTTTTCACTACACCAATTTGGACTATTTTGTGTATGTCCATTACATGAAATCCAAAATCAATTTAAATTACAGGTTGTAATGCAACAAAATAAGAAAAACGCCAAGGAGGGTGAATACTTTAGCAAGGCACTGTGTCATTAGGAAAAGGAGAAAAACTCACCTGTTAATACAACTTTGCCTGAAACAAATATCAACAGGACTATTCTGGGTTTGATCATTCTATAGATTAGCCCAGGGAACAACTCCGGTTCATAACTGAAAAACAACAAGAAAAAGATTAGGCCTACTTCTGATCTTTGCTCTTAGTACTAAATCACTTTAGAATACCAATCTCAGTTTTATAAATAATGAACAAAATGACAGAATTCCAAGTATGACAACGCATCTTCTCAGACATTACAGGCTTTAATATTGCAATAGTGAGTTTGACAAACCTGCTGAACTGCTGGTGAGTTAGTACAAGTCCCTCTAACCGAATGGGGAATTTGACATCACAGCTGCCCACCATGTTCTGTATCTTGAAATCAAGGAATTTGGCTGGGAAGCCCAACTTCTGCACGACTCTGGCATATTTCCTGGCCGCCAGGCGGGACTGCTCTTCACTGGAGGGGGAAGAGGGAGCATGAGGAGGCCTTTAAATAGATGTTCTCATATGTTGTGTATTTTTATATATTTTTTTAAATAAGATACTAACCTTTTGGCTCCTGTGCACACCATTTTCCCAGAGCTGAAGATAAGTGCAGTTGTTCTTGGCTCTCGTATTCGCATGATAACAGCAGCAAATCGCTGTAAGACAAAGTTGCGAATTTATTCAATAGAACAACCGTGTCTTGGTGGGACAATCTCAGACCCGAAGCAACATGCCTTTCAGGCCCATTCTAGTTGGCATTTTAGCTTGGTCCCATTTCACCTTTCCCTGGGCCCTGACAATTATTTGGAAAAGGTATGTACAGCATTAGTTATTATATAGGATGAGCTGTGTATTCTCGACATAGTGAATTCGGAAAGTATTCAGACCCCTTTACTTTTTCCACATTTTGTTACGTTACAGCCTTATTCTAAAATTGATTAAATTGTTTTTTTCTCTCTCTTCAATCTACACACAATACCCTATATTGACAAAGCAAAAACAACTTTTTAGAAATTTTAGCAAATATGTAAATAAACAGAAACATCACATTTACTTAAGTATTCAGACGCTTTCCTCAGTACTTTGTTGAAGCACCTTTGGCAGCGTTCACAGCCTCGAGTCTTCTTGGGTATGACGCTACAAGCTTGGGCCACTGGTATTGGGGGAGTTTTTCCCCATTCTTCTCTGTAGATCCTCTCAAGCTCGTCAGGTTGGATGGGGAGCGTCGCTGCACAGCTATTTTCAGGTCTCTCCAGAGATGTTTGATCGGGTTCAAGTCCGGGATCTGGCTGGGCCACTCAAGGACATTCAGAGAATTGTCCAGAAGCCACTCCTGTGTTGTCATAGCTGTGTGCTTAGAGTCATTCTCCTGTTGGAAGGCGAACCTTCGCCCCAGTCTGAGGTCCTGAGCGCCCTGGAGCAGGTTTTCATCGAGAATTAATCTTTCCTTCGATCCTGATTAGTCTCCCAGTCCCTGCCGCTGAAAATCATCCCCACAGCATGATGCTGCCACTACCATGCTTTACCGTAGAGATGCTATTGGCTAGGTGATGAGCGGTGCCTGGTTTCCTCCAGACGTGACACTTGGCATTCAGGCCAGAGTTTAATCATGTTTTCATCAGACCAGAGAATCTTGTCGGAGTCCTTTAGGTGCCTTTTGGCAAACTCCAAGTGGGCTATCATGTGCCTTTTACTGAGGAGTGGCTTCTCTTCGTCTGGCCACTCTACCATAAAGGCCTACTTGGTGGAGTGCTGCAGAGATTGTTGTCCTTCTGGAAGGTTCTCCCATCTCCACAGATGAACTCAAGCTCTGTCAGAGTGACCATCGAGTTTTTTGTCACCTCCCTGACCAAGGTCCTTCTCCCCGGATTGCTCAGTTTGACCAGGCAGCCAGCTCCAAGAAAAGTATTGGTGGTTCAAAACTTCTTCCATTTAAGAATGATGGAGGCCACTGCATTCTTGGGGACCATCAATGATGCAGAAATATGTTGGTACCCTTCCCCAGATCTGTGCCTTGACACAATCCTGTCTCGGAGCTCTACGGACTATTCATTTGACCTCATGACTTGGTTTTTGCTCTGACATGCACTGTCAACTGTGGGACCTTATATAGACAGGTGTGTGCCTTTCCAAATCATGTCCAATGAATTGAATTTACCACAGGTGGACTGCAATCAAGTTGTAGAAACATCTCAAGAATTGTCAATGGAAACAGGATACACCGGAGCTCAATTTTTGAGTCTCATAAGAAAGGGTCTGAATACTTATGTAAATAAAGTATCTGTTTTTTATTAGTAATAAATTTGCTTGAAAAAAACTTTGGGCCAAAAGATTGTGTGTAGATGAGGGAAAAATCTAATATAATCAATTTTAGAATAAGGCTGTAACAAAATGTGGAAAAAGTGAAGGGGTCTGAATACTTTATGAACGCACTCCAACTACATTTTAATAATTTGGCAGACAAACTTATCTAGAGCGACTTACAGGAGCAATTAGGGTTAAGTGCCTTGCTGAAGGGCACAGACAGATTTCACCTAGTCAGCTCTGGGATTCGAACCAGCAACCTTTCGGTTACTGGCCCAACGCTCTTAACCAGTAGGCTACCTGACTACATACCCATTACTTATATATTGTCCATACTAACTACACACACACACACACCACGTATTTATATTTCAGACTGACATTGCTTCTTCTGATATTTCTTAATTTCTTGTTTCTTTTTTTGTGGGGGCCGGGGGGGATTACTTGTGTATTAGCATTGTACTGTTGGACACACCCTGCTGGAGCTAGAAACAACAAAACGTTGCCCCCATCCCTCCCGCATCTTTAAATTGTCTGAGAGGTAAACGCTGTAAATTAAGAGGACTCGATGAATTTTGAAATATGAGATGTTGAGAACTATAATAAATACAGTTTTGATGTCATACATATCCTACATTACTCATCTCATATGTATATACTGTATTCTATACTATCTATTGCATCTTAGCCTATGCTGCTCTGACATTGCTCATCCATATATTTATACAATTGTTATGCCATTCTTTTACTTAGACGTGTGTGTATTAGGTTTTTGTTGTGGATTGTTAGATATTACTTTAGATATTGCTGCACTGTCGAAACTAGAAGCACAAGCATTTCGCTACTCACAATAACATCTGATAACCATGTGTATTGTGACCAATAAAATTTGATCCAAGCAAGCCAAACACCTGTGAGTCCAAATGTGCACTTAACATTTCCATAAAAAAAAAAAACTAATATACAGTGTCAACTTTTATGATCACCATGTTTGACATACAGTTACAAGATTACATGACGTCATACTCTGGATTGTTCTGAACAGAATGTTTGTCTATTGTGAAGAAAATTCACCGCGGGACACGCACCAGAATGCACTCATGACCCCTATGCGCACCAAAATGATAATCCGTTTCCCTGAATTGCATTGTGAAGGCCTAACACTTGTGTCGTATATTATAACTTAGCAAGTCATGTTGACAATAGAACAGGCTTTCAAACGATGCCCATCTGATCCAGATTGCGATTTATAATGGACCACTTTTGGATTGCATGAACAGTAATTGTGTGATGGCGGGAATGTGTTTCAAACAAAACAACCACAAGTGTGCTTGCTCTAGTTCCTCAACGGCACAGCTAGGAGAGCTAAAAAAAGTCAGAAAAGTGCATTGAAATTACTTAGGAATTGTGCACAATTTGGAGAGGTGTGTGGCCACTTGGAGACAACAGTTAGTCCTCTCAAACAAACCCTTGTCATTTTTTGGTCTTATGTTGCATCTACCCCACATTCTCCAGAAATAGTCTTATGTTACTGAATGTATCCAGAGTTTTTTCAGATTTCGTTATCAAATAATGCATCGAATAGTACAGTAAATGTAAAATGCACATCAAATCAAGTGTAATGTTTGGATTCAGTCATGAGTCAGATAAACTGTTGCCAAAATTCCCAGAACCTCTAAACTGTTGCCTTTCTATTGCTACCATGGTCAATTCACATGACGGTAAATTGTTAACATCTGCTAATCTGTGTATGCAACAAATTAATTTTGCTTTGCAAATCAATAATAACAATATGCTTACCTTTGGATTGTACTCAGCATTTCTGGCTCGCAGCGCTATTGTTTTCAAGTCAAGTTTACAGCCCAAGTTCACAGTTGATACGATGTTCCTAAAGAGGGAAGGAAATAAACCATGCAATCAGGATGGGAGATTATCCTTGTTGATATGGTCACATCACTATTCAAATTCAAACCATCACATCACTATTCACCTTAATCTTTTAGCTTCTTGTGTTTCAGCTTTATAGCAGTACCTACATAGTGGTTGAGACTAACACATTATTCAAGAACACTTACTGTAGTTGTGGGACAATCCCAGAGCTCTCAGAGGCAGGTGTGGCAGGTGTGATGGGTGTCATGGGGGTTAGCGGTGTAGCGGTGTAGAGAGGGGTGTTTCCTGGCAGTGTGGTGGTGGTGACAGTTTGGGAGTGATAAAGCTGTGGCGTCTGTCCCGAGCCTCCTGACACCCCACCCTGCTGAGTTGAAGCCTGCTGTTGTTGCCGATGCTGCTCCTCCAGGAGAGACAGGCTGTTGGTGTTCGTCACAGGTTGGGGAGTCAGACCACTGCCATAGGGCATCATGGGGCTGAAGATGGGCATTCCAGGCGTCATTGCCCCCTTTAAAAGATGTGAACAATCCCTCCATTAGGCTAGTTGAATCTAAAACATTTGAGCAAAGCTGTGTTTCTGTGTTGACTACAAAAACATCAAACTGAAATGTATTATTAGTTAAATTAGTTACCTGAGGGGAGGCAAGACCCTGGAAAGGAGGCAAACTGTTGTTCTGCTCCATGTCCTCAAATTATGAAGCGGGACAGTTGGTTGGCCGTCTCAAAGGAAATAAATTCTGAGACCTAGGACTAGGAGCAATTCTGTATTTGAAAATGTCGACAAAAGTCATGTGTTGGCACAACAGAACACAGCAGCGAACCCCTTAAAGAATATTAGAATACAAAGATTCCCATACATGAAGTTAGCTAAGCATTGAGACCGGTGAAATTGATACCAAGTAACACTGCTGTCAAGAAACTTGATCAATGACTCAACTAGACCACATCATGCAGCAGTAGCTAGCGAAAAACTATTGACCGCTAACGTTGACCAGCTAGCCTTCGCATACCTTCAGAGCTAGCCTTCGCATACCTTCAGCTAGCCTTCGCATACCTTCAGCTAGCCTTCGCATACCTTCAGCTAGCCTTCGCATACCTTCAGCTAGCTACAGCCAGCGATAGCGGCGCACGAACTCCCTCTTAATGTAGTTAGCACTTTAACATTACACATTTGAATTAAATCCTATGTTGCAATGTATGCAGTTGTTTACGTAACGCATGCAACTTTGTGTGCGCGTAAAAATGAGTTTGGCGCAGAAATCGCTCCTGAATTGATGATTGGCAGAGTTGGCCAGTCTAACGTTAGCGTAGTACTTACGTTAGCTAGCTAGCTACTTCCATGTCAACACTCCTGTGGTCATAAGTGTTTTGCACACTAAGTGATGAAGTTGTGAGCTGTTGGGATGGGACAAAAATGTCAAATACTCACCACGTCTCTAAAAAAATATAGCCGCTGCTTTCAAAGGTTCATGCACTTAATCGTTCAAAACAGTTATATCCGGTATGGTACTTGACCACTTCTGGTGTCAAAGTTCACAAAGCTTCACATAACATTTTTGGTTATTTTATCTGGCAGTAGCAAAGGCAAAAGTTATCCAAAATTAAAAACAGAAAGTGCTGTTCAAGAAAAAAGGGTTGGCATTATGCATTTTCTTTCGTTCATCCCTGTTTCAGCAGTCCCCCCTCAACCCTTACATAGGTGGCAGCAGACAGATAATCCCTGGTGTCTGGCCTTTGTCAGAAGCGTTACCCCTGGTTGCATAGGGGCAGTGGCGATTTTAGCATGTCAATCTTGGTGGGGCAAAAAAAACTATCAATGGGATGCATGCTGTCAAAGCCAATACACAACACTAAACAATACATTATTTCGTAGGATCATCGTTAAATCTCCGAGCTGTATCCCCAAACCATCATTATTGACGTTGCACGTGAAAACGCTCGTGATCTAACTCTTGCCTCAGACCACTCGTAGAACAGCTAAACGCATCGTTAGATTATTTTTCGCCCTCCCGTGTAATTTTATACACAGAAGATATTCGCTGAACATAGAATGTCTTTGCAAATGATACAAACTAGCTACGTATAAAAAAATGCTTCAAATTAAAACCGAAATGACTGCAATAAAATATAAATACAGTAGGGTATAGGCATATTTACATTACATTGACAAATTTCATGATCTATCAATTGAGTTATATTTTGCTACTTGTCTGTTGGCTAATTTGTCTATATTTCATGTGTAGCCTAACATGTGAGCAATGATCTTGATTTAGTGCATTATTTTAGGTTAAGCGTTAGAATCAGCCGACTCAATTAATGCAGCCATAGGTGATATCTTTCTAGGAGCTGATCCGTCCTCAGTATTGTGGAATAATTCTAGTGGTATGGTAATTGCTAAGATTTGAATGGAGAAAGCTGATTCGAGAGCAGCATTGTCTTTCTATCGATCCTATAAGTATCGACACATGCTTCAACAACGCACTTAGCAAACGTTCGTTTTCACTGCGTGTTGTTTTGGGAAAATAATGTTGTGCTGCGTTCACAATCTAGTTGGAACTAGGAAATGTCCAACTTGCTGATTAATTGGACGCGGCACGTGTATAACAACTACCAGTTAGCAAGTCTGAAATGTCAGTTTCCTAGTTCCGACTAGCACCCGAATGCGGCATTACAGCTTCGGCGGGTGAAGGAAAGATGCATTGTTAAAAAGCTCGTAAACATAAATTCCATCGCTATCGGCAACCGCCCCCTGGTCAATTATGGCACAGGTGATAGTAGATCCAGTTCCGGCTTTCCAAACGCAAACACCCCTATTTGGCTAAAAGTATTATTGCAAGCCTTAACCAATTCTCGTCTGAGACACTTCCAAACTTTGGACCGATGGCATATACAGTGGCAAGAAAAAGTATGTGAACCCTTTAGAATTACCTGGATTTCGGCATAAATGAGTAATCAAATGTGATCTGATATTCACAACAATAGACAAACATAGTGTGCTTAAACTAATAACACACAAATTATTGTATTTTTCTTGTCTATATTGAATACATAATTTAAACATTCACAGTGTAGGTTAGAAAAAGTATGTGAACCCCAAGGCTAATGACTTCTCCAAAAGCTAATTGGAGTAAGGAGTCAGCTAACCTGGAGTCCAATCAATGAGACAAGATTGGAGATGTTGGTTTGAGCTTCCTTGCCCTATACAAAATACTCTAAAAATTTGAGTTTGCTATTCACAAGAAGCATTGCCTGATGTGAACCATGCCTCGAACAAAAGAGATCTCAGAAGACCTTAGATGAAAAATTGTTGACTTGCATAAAGCTGGAAAGGGTTACAAAAGTATCTCTAAAAGCCTTGATGTTCATCAGTCCACGGTAAGACAAATTGTCTATAAATGGAGAAAGTTCAGCACTGTCAATACTCTCCCAAGGAGTGGCCATCCTGCAAAGATGACTGCAAGAGCACAGCACAGAATGCTCAATGAGGTTAAGAAGAGTCCTAGAGTGTCAGCTAAAGACTTACATAAATCTCTGGAACTCTGTTGACGAGTCTACGATACGTAAAAAATTAACAAGAATGGTGTTCATGGGAGGACACCACGGAAGAAGCCACTGCTGTCCAAAAAAAACATTGCTGCATGTCTGAAGTTTGCAAAAGTTCACCTCGATGTTCCACAGCACAAAATATTCTGTGAACAGATTAAACTACAGTTGAGTTGTTTAGTAGGAACACACAACACTATGTGTGGGGGGAAAAAGGCACAGCACACCAACATCAAAACCTCATTCCAACTGTGAATACAGTGGTTTGGGAATGTTTTGCTGCCTCAGGGTCTGGACAGCTTGCTATCAACAACGGAAAAATGAATTCCTAAGTTTATCAAGACATTTAGCAGGAGAATGTAAGGCTATCTGTCCGCCAATTGAAGCTCAACAGAAGTTGGGTGATGCAACAGAACAACGACCCAAAACACAGAAGTAAATCAACAACAGAATGGCTTCAACAGAAGAAAATACGCCTTCTGGAGTGGCCCAGTCAGAGTTCTGACCTCAACCCGATTGAGATGCTGTGGAATAACCTCGAGAGCAGTTCACACCAAACATCCCAAGAATATTGCTGAATTGAAACAGTTTTGTAAAGAGGAATGGTCCAAAATTCCTCCTGACCATAGAGAGGGTTATTAAGGTTGAGGTTATTACATACTTTTCCCACCCTGCACTGTGAATGTTTACACGGTGTGTTCAATAAATGAAATCGTGTCATTTGTTTTTGTGTTATTAGTTTAAGCAGACGGTGTTTGTCTATTGTTGTGAGCTAGATGAAGTTCAGGTCAAATTTTATGACCAATTTATGCAGAAATCCATGTATTTCCAAAGGGTTCACATACTTTTTCTTGCCACTACACTACCGGTCAGTTTTAGAACACCTATTCATTCATAGGTTTTTCTTTATTTTTACTATTTTCTACATTGTAGAATAATGGTGAAGACAACAAAACTATAAAATAACACATATGGAATCATGTAGTAACCAAAAAAATGTTAAATTAATCAAAATATATTTTATTTTTGAGATTCTTCAAATAGCCACCTTTGCTTTGATGACAGCTTTGCACACTCTTGGCATTCTCTAAACCAGCTTCACCTGGAATGCTTTTCCAACCATCCTGAAGGAGTTCCCAAATATGCTGAGCACTTGTTGGCTGCTTTTCCTTCACTCTGCAGTCCAACTCATCCCACACCATCTCAATCAGGTTGAGGTCAGGGGATTGTGGAGGCCAGGTCACCTGATGCAGCACTCCATCACTCTCCTTCTTGGTAAAATAGCCCTTACACAGCTTGGAGGTGTGATGGGTCATTGTCCTGTTGAAAAACAAATGATAGTCCCACCAGATGGGATGTGTATCGCTGCAGTTACAGTGCCTTGCAAAAGTATTCACCCCCTTGGTGTTTTTCCAATTTTGTTGCATTACAACCTGTAATTTCAATGGATTTTTATTTGGATTTCATGTAATGGACATACACAAAATAGTCCAAACTGGTTTAGTGAAATGAAAAACATTACTTGTTTCATAAAATACGAAAAAATAAATGTATTAAAAAGTGGTGCGTGCATATGTATTCACCCCCTTTGCTATGAAGCCCCTAAATAACATCTTCCTTCAGAAGTTACATAATTAGTTAGATTGCACACAGGTGGACTTTATTTAAGTGTCACATGATCTCAGTATATATACACCTGTTTTGAAAGGCCCCAGAGTCTGCAACACCACTAAGCAAGGGGCACAACCAAGTAAGCGGCACTATGAAGACCAAGGAGCTCTCCAAACAGGTCAGGGACAAAGTTGTGGAGAAGTACAGATCAGGGTTGGTTATAAAAAAAGATCAGAAACTTTGAACATTCCACGGAGCACCATTAAATCCATTATTAAAAAAATTCAAGAATATGGCACCACAACAAACCTGCAAAGAGAGGGCCACCCACCAAAATTCACAGACCAGGCAAGGAGGGCATTAATCAGAGAGGCAACAAAGAGACCAGAGATAACCCTGAAGAAGCTGCAAAGCTCCACAGCGGAGATTGGAGTATCTGTCCATAGGACCACTTTAAGCCGTACACTCCACAAAGCTGGGCTTTACGGAAGAGTGGCCAGAAAAAAATAAGCAAACATGTTTGGTGTTTGCCAAAAGGCATGTGGGAGACTCCCCAAACTTAAGGAAGAAGGAACTCTGGTCAGATGAGACAAAAATGTTACTTTTTGGCAATCAAGGAAAACGCTATGTCTGGCGCAAACCCAGTTCCTCTCATCACCCCGAGAATACCATCCCCATAGTGAAGCATGGTGGTGGCAGCATAATGCTGTGGGGATGTTTTTCATCGGCAGGGACTGGGAAACTGGTTGAAATTGAAGGAATGATGCATGGCGCTAAATACAGGGAAATTCTTGAGGGAAACCTGTTTCAGTCTTCCAGAGATTTGAGACTGGGATGGAGGTTCACCTTCCAGCAGGACAATGACCCTAAGCATACTGCTAAAGCAACACTCGAGGGGAAACATTAAAATGTCTTGGAATGGCCTAGTCAAAGCCCAGAACTCAATCCAATTGAGAATCTGTGGTATGACTTAAATATTGCTGTACATCAGCGGAACCCATCTAACTTGAAGGAGCTGGAGCAGTTGTGCCTTGAATGGGCAAAAATCCCAGTGGCTAGATGTGCCAAGCTTATAGAGACATACCCAAGAGACTTGCAGCTGTAATTGCTGCAAAAGGTGGCTCTACAATGTATTGACTTGGGGGGGGGGTGAATAGTTATGCACGCTGAAGTTGAGTTTTTTTGTCATTTGTTTGTTTCCCAATAAAAAATATGTTGCATCTTCAAAGTGGTGTAAATCAAATGATACAAACCTCCCAAAAAAAGACACAGCGGTTGGAACCAAAAATCTCCAATTTGGACTCCAGACCAAAGGACAAATTTCCACTGGTCTAATGTCCATTGCTCAAGTTTCTTGGCCCAAGCAAGTCGCTTCTTCTTATTGGTGTCCTTTAGTGGGGTCTTTGCAGCAATTCGACCATGAAGGCCTGATTCACAGTCTCCTCTGAACACTTGATGTTGAGATGTATATTTTACTTGAATTCTTTGAAGCATTTATTTGAGCTGCTATTTGAGGCTTGTAACTCTAATGAACTTATCCTCTGCAGCAGAGGTAACTATGGGTCTTCCATTTCTGTGGTGGTCCTCATAAGAGCCAGTTTCATCATAGTGCTTGATTTTTATTTAAACTTTAACTAGGCAAGTCAGTTAAGAACAAATTCTTATTTACAATGACAGCCTATACCAGCCAAACTCAGACAATTGTGCACCACCCTATGAGACTCCCAATCACAGCTGGTTGTGATACAGTCTGGATTCAAACCAGTTTCTCTCTAGTCACACCTCTAGCACTGAGATGCAGCATCTTACACCATTGCACCACTTGAAGAAACTTTCAAAGCTCTTGAAATTTTCCTGATTGACTGACCTTGCCTCAAAGTAATGGACTGTAGTTTCTCTATGCTTATTTGAGCTGTTCTTGCCATAATATGGATTTAGTCTTTTACCAAAAAGGGCCACTTTGTCACAATACAACTGATTGGCTCAAACACATTAAGGGAAAGAATTCCACAAATTAATTTAAGGCACACAATTGAAATGCATTCCAGGTGACTTCATGAATCTGGTTGAGAATGCCAAGTGTGTGCAAAGCTGTCATCAAGGCAACGTGGTTATTTGTAGAATCTCAAATATATTTTGATTTGTTTAACACTTGGTTACATTTCCATGTGTGTTATTTCATAGAATAATAGTGAAGACATAAAACTATGTAGAAAATAGTACAAATAAAGAAACCCTGGAATAAGTAGGTGTCCAAACTTTTGACAGGTAGTGTATTTTGAGCAAGAATTTTCTTGATACATTTGAATACTGTTCAGACTTCATTGAAATCAAATACATTTAACATTTCTTTAAAAAATTGACACTGACAACATGAGAAAATTACCTACAGGGAACATTTTTATTCTTCAGCAAGAATGTAAAGATAAAAGCAGGAGAAGGGTCCAAAATATGAAAAATCCAGACAAAGGCGGTAACTTTAAATGGTGGCGGGAATAGGTTGTTCAGTCCTTCCTGAGTGGGACTGTCTCTTCTTTGATGCCCTCCTTGGTGACGATGCAGATCCTGAGGGCGTCTCCGGTGTACACGTCTCTCTCAGCAGCGGAGATGAAGACATCTTTGACCAGCTGCACAGCCTTCTCCTGGTTCAGGGGCAGGTGCTGCACACCCTCCATGTTCTTGTATCCAATCTGATTGTAAAATAACAAAAGACAGACTATAAGGGGCAATACAGAAACAAAGAGATGGTTTGTCCCGAACCAAAGATATCTTGGTCACTAGAAAGTCTAGGGTTTCCTTGCCACTGCTAAATTCTACATACACATTTGGCATACAAACATTCAAGTCATATTGTGCTGTCAAATTGGACAGACGTGCTTTGGGGGGGAACAAAGCCCTCAAAAGCTAATAGCAATGCTCAACTTATTCCACTTTTTGGTTTCTTTACCTGGTTGTCAAGCAGAGGTTGCAGCATGGCACTCGCTGAGCCGCCAGCTTTGTATGTGTCTCTCTGATAGGATCCCACTGGGTCAAAACTGTAAACAGCTCCTTTACCTGAAAAGCAAAAACAAACCAGTTCAGTTTGGAGAGTCATAAATAGTGGACTAGACTTAAACACATGCAGTGAATACCTTACACATATGGAACCACACATGACAATAGTAATAACAGCAATCGAGCAGGAGTCATACCCTCCTCATCCAAGCCACCGATGATGTTGTAAACGTAGTAGGGGAAGAATCTTCTACCGTAGAGGATTGTTGACAGCATGGCTGCGATCGCTCCACTTGTCATGCTCTTGTTGTTTGAGTGCTTGTACATCTAAAAATACATTTTCCCATTAGATATTGGCTGATGTTAGAAAATTATACATTTACAAACGCTAACTTGTTGTGTACGGCCATATGCCTTTCAGCTAAACTAACAATTTTGAAATAAATTATTAAAGAAAGTGAAACAGACTCAAGATGATCTCACCTTTAATCTTGCATCAATGATTTTGGTAAGAGTCAAGCAATCCCCATGGAACCCACTGCAGCCTATGACAGTTGTATTTGTTCTGAGAGAAATTAAACATATATTAGTAACAGCACCATTGTGGTGAAATATTTAACATTAATTTATTATGATTTTCACAAGCGTAGACAGGCAGCCCAATGATGATTTCTCCACAACTAATTGTTTTTTTGTTCAATCACATATATTTTTCTGAGCTGATCGGATTGGTCAAATGACCAATTAGTGAAAAATAATATCAGAATTGAGCTTGCCTGTGTAAACACAGTAATAGTGAGGCAGTTAATGGGGTTAAACCACACCATCTGACAAGTTGCCTTCGCTCATCCTTGGGAATACAGTTGTGTGCACTTGACTTACAACTTGTAACATTTTGGAGAGTCACGACTGTGGATTGAATAGCCTTCACTCAAACGGGTGTCTGAGGCCACAATGGCAAAGTCTTCACCGGCAACAGCAAGCACAGTCCTGGAAACACAAATAAATGTCAAGTGTCAGTTGACATTATGCCCTAACAAAGAAGTTGACGTTAGTTTTGGCAAAACCTTAAATCAGATCTGAGACACATGTAGATAACTAATTAACTAACGTTAGCTACTGTAGCTAACTGAAATCGAAACCAGATAAACAACATGTATTGTTGTTCACGTCGTTAGCTAACGTTACTTAACTACGAACATCTTCCATTGATTAAGTGTTAGCTATTTGTACCATGACACATTACTAGTCAGACACTGTCTCCAGTCAGTGTCCATTCTGCAGAAAACAATTACGTACAGCATTAGCTAGGTAACGTTACTGTAGCTTGCTAACATTTGGGCTACCAAAACGATTGTTAGTTGGATTTGACGCTTACCCTCCGTTGAAGGAATATGGAGAGAATCGGTGCTCTACTGGTCCAGTATAGTGATACTCCTTCATTTTCCCATTATCTCCATAAACTTGTGTAGTAAACATTATGCCAGTTAACGTAGAAACCCGAACTCTTCAACTTGCTAAAGACAAATGGGAAATCTCGCTGTATCACTGCAATATGGCGGACGGATATACTTTTTCTTCTTCATCATCATCAACAACCAACAAAACAAAAAAAATAGTCTTTCCTACCACCCACTGGCTGGAGTCATGAGGGAGTTCGAAAAAGCGGTGAGAGAGGAGCGCCCCTCTCAAATCGAACAGTAATCTGCGCTGCTCAACAATGTTACCAACAAATCAGCATAAACAATGTTCAGAAACAATTTTCAAACATATTTTAATTGGGAAAACAGATAAAGCATTTTTTAAATAAAAAACATAACTTTAGCATATGAAAATACCTAATCCTACTAATTATGTCAATTTTGTCTTGTGCCGACTTCGCCGTAGGACATAAAGGGGCACCTGGCTCACGCACCGGAGGCATCCCGTTACAAGTGGGTGTATGGAAAGCGAACAGCTAATTGGTCAAATGTGTTGCCACAATACTGTTTTGCATTGCTGCTTGGGCTGGGGTGTATTCATCACGTCGTACAACGGAAACCATTTAAGAACAAAACGGAAACAACGGTAACGAAACGTCGAGGGACCTACCGGAATTTGTCCAATAGAAACTCGCTTTGCAACAGAATTGGCGTAATGAATACAGCCCTGTTGTGTCTCTGTTTCAGTGTGTCTTCGTCCGCAGAGATGAGGGTAAGCCATTTCATTTTTGGCTAACATTTTGTGACTAATTTGCGATTCACTTGGTTTAGCTACCGGTATCTAAGTTTTTCGTTGATGTATACACTAGCTTTTTATTGCTGACACGTTATAGTTATACAATCTACCAAGCTAGGTAAGTTAGCCTGAGGACAAGACAAGGAGTTTGGGCTATTCCTAGCTTTTGGACACTACATCGGGAGTCTGTGTATTCAACCTGATCTCATAGACAAGACGTAACATAATAAATGTAAATCCGGGACACTCCTTTGTATTATATGTTACGTTTGGTATGTATGGTTCAGTGCATAATTTGTTAATCGGGAGGTGCCGGAACAAAAAGTGAGTGTGAGAGGGGAATGATCTGGAGAGCTCTGCGGTACCAGGGGCGCATTACTTACTTTTTCTCACCTTCATAGTAATGCATTGCATGCATATTCTGCATTTGCAGCGTAGAGTAGAGGCACTTTCAGTCGCACACATGGGGAACGTTTTAGTAGCCTAAGGGTCAGGGGAAAATGTGGCTTTTATAAATGCATTTCATGCAATTCTATGTCATTTTACATGAGTGGAGCCTTTGGCAGATTCTTTTTTAATACCGTAAATTATTGAAATGACAGGCTCCTTTGACACTGACAAACTGAAAATCGGAGATCAATAAAAACGACCTTGAGTTGAATCCATCAATAGTCTAGGCCTAAGTGTGTGGAGACATAATGTAGGCTACAAAATGAGGAGGAAATTATAGTCTTAAAAATGCTTTCCAGTGTCAGACTCACCCAATGATGTGCAGCTCACTCACTGGTGATGGCTGATGCTTTCGTGCCAAAAGCCGATGTCTCTCGTTTTACCTTGTAAAACAATATTTGGAAGTTGATCAAATATTTTGTTAGAATACAGCAGACAGATTAGTGTTCTTTTTTCAGATGGAGCCATTTGCCTTCCAACCTGTGTTTCCCTTGATTGTAATTTGAAATATTCCTTAAGTCCTGTTTTGTCAGCATGCTGTTTGTTCACTGACATATTTGCGGTGCGTTCCTGACTGTAGCCTATTCCTTGTTATTGGGCTACAATCCACAGCTAGGCTAAGAGAGAGACCAGCTTCCACGGCGATGGCCATGTGTTGGCTACAATGTTGAGCAAATGTTTTAATGAAGAGGCAACTCTAATTAACTTTGTTAGCTTTTATTCAAATTTTTACATTGTAAAAAGTGACTATTTGTTTTCATGCCACGAGAGGTACCAGATCTGGCCAAATAGGTTCTGTAACGAAACAGTCCAAAACGGAGAGGTGCTGGATCTTGTTCCAATTAAGCACTGGTATGGTTACATATGACAGAAGGTTACTTAAGGAAAAAAATGAAAGGAGGTGGGTTGGTAGTGGTGGGCATAAATGTGAACGTCTAGCAACCCAAAGGTTGCGTGTTTGTTCGAACCTCATCACAGACAACTTTAGCATTTTAGCTAATTAGCAACTTTAACTACTTACTACTTTTTAGCTACTTTGCAATGACTTAAAACATTTCTGTGGAAACTGTTAAAAGTAGTCCTTGTGCATAGAGTTATATGGTTTGTTTAACTTTGCAATCATTGGTATTTCTTTTGTTACTACCGTGGAATTACCCATTTATAAATACCCCGTCTGGAACATGAGTGTTTGACAATTGTAGAGGACCTGAGAGGACCATTTCCAGACTCAAACACTGTCATGTTCCAGACGGTGTATTCAGTCTGGTCCCCAGGCAACTAGCTAGCTATCAAAGAGTCCGTTTGCTGTTGAGTGACCGCTTAAGTTAGCTGTTAACTAACGATAATACACAGGGGGCGTAGAGACTGTCACTGCTTTTTGAGTCATCACCGCTCGAAGTGATTGATTTATGGGATCAATGTCATGCCATATGTATTCGCAAATGTAAGTCACCAATCCACAAATGTAAATCAGTTTCCACAAATGTAAATCACCAATCCACAAATGGAGCGATGGGTAACGATGCTTCGATGGTGTCTTGTCGAAGTGTGCAGAGGGTCCCTGGTTCAAATCAAATCAAATTTTATTTGTCACATACACATGGTTAGCAGATGTTAATGCGAGTGTAGCGAAATGCTTGTGCTTCTAGTTCCGATCATGCAGTAGTATCTAACAAGTAATCTAACAATTTCACAACAACTACCTTATACACACAGTGTAAAGGAATGAATACGAGTATGTACATATAAATATATAGATGAGCGATGGCTGACCGGCATAGGCAAGATGCAGTAGATGGTATAGAGTACAGTATATACATGTGAGATGAGTAGTGTAGCATATGTAAACATTATATAAATGGCATTGTTTAAAGTGGCTAGTGATACATTTATTACATCCAATTTTTAATTATTAAAGTGGCTAGAGATTTGAGTCGATGGCCGAACGGCATAGGCAAGATTCAGTAGATGGTGTAGAGTACAGTGTATACATTTGATATGAGTAGTGTCGGATATGTAAACATTATATACATTGATGCACCTGTACTGACCTCGCCTTCTGGATGATAGCGGGGTGAACAGGCAGTGGCTTGGGTGGTTGTTGTCCTTGATGATCTTTTTGGCCTTCCTGTGACATTGGGTGGTGTAGGTGTCCTGGAGGGCAGGTAGTTTACCCCCGGTGATGCGTTG
Organism: Hucho hucho; assembly: GCA_003317085.1. Classification (NCBI taxonomy): domain Eukaryota; kingdom Metazoa; phylum Chordata; class Actinopteri; order Salmoniformes; family Salmonidae; genus Hucho; species Hucho hucho. The sequence goes on along the minus strand of QNTS01002814.1, from coordinate 116,918 downwards.
TGCAGTCCTCACTACCCCCTGGAGAGCCTTACGGTTGTGGGCGGAGCAGTTTCCGTACCAGGCGGTGATACAGCCCGACAGGATGCTGTATTGTGCATCTGTAGAAGTTTGTGACTGTTTTTGGTGACAAGCCGAATTTCTTGAGCCTCCTGAGGTTGAAGAGGCGCTGTTGCGCCTTCACCACGCTGTCTGTGTGGGTGGACCATTTCAGTTTGTCAATGATGTGTACGCCGAGGAACTTAAAACCTTCCACCTTCTCCACTACTGTCCCGTCGATGTGGATAGGGGGGTGCTCCCTCTGCTGTTTCCTGAAGTCCACGATCATCTCCTTAGTTTTGTTGACGTTGAGTGAGAGGTTATTTTCCTGACACCACACTCCGAGGGCCCTCACCTCCTCCCTGTAGGCCGTCTCGTCGTTGTTGGTAATCAAGCCTACCACTGTAGTGTCGTCAGCAAACTTGATGATTGAGTTGGAGGCGTGCTTGGCCACGCAGTCATGGGTGAACAGGGAGTACAGGAGAGGGCTGAGAACGCACCCTTGTGGGGCCCCAGTGTTGAGGATCAGCGGGGTGGAGATGTTGTTTCCTACCCTCACCACCTGGGGCCGTCCCGTCAGGAAGTCCAGGACCCAGTTGCACNGTACGCCGAGGAACTTAAAACTTTCCACCTTCTCCACTACTGTCCCGTCGATGTGGATAGGGGGGTGCTCCCTCTGCTGTTTCCTGAAGTCCACGATCATCTCCTTAGTTTTGTTGACGTTGAGTGAGAGGTTATTTTCCTGACACCACACTCCGAGGGCCCTCACCTCCTCCCTGTAGGCCGTCTCGTCGTTGTTGGTAATCAAGCCTACCACTGTAGTGTCGTCAGCAAACTTGATGATTGAGTTGGAGGCGTGCTTGGCCACGCAGTCATGGGTGAACAGGGAGTACAGGAGAGGGCTGAGAACGCACCCTTGTGGGGCCCCAGTGTTGAGGATCAGCGGGGTGGAGATGTTGTTTCCTACCCTCACCACCTGGGGCCGTCCCGTCAGGAAGTCCAGGACCCAGTTGCACAGGGCTGGGTCGAGACCTAGGGTCTCGAGCTTAATGACGAGCTTGGAGGGTACTATGGTGTTAAATGCTGAGCTGTAGTCGATGAACAGCATTCTTACATAGGTATTCCTCTTGTCCAGATGGGCTAGGGCAGTGTGCAGTGTGATTGCGATTGCGTCGTCTGTGGACTTATTGGAACGGTAAGCAAATTGGAGTGGGTCTAGGGTGTCTGGTAGGATGGAGGTGATATGATCCTTGACTAGTCTCTCAAAGCACTTCATGATGACGGAAGTGGGTGCTACGGGGCGATAGTCATTTAGCTCAGTTACCTTAGCTTTCTTGGGAACAGGAACAATGGTGGCCCTCTTGAAGCATGTGGGAACAGCAGACTGGGATAAGGATTGATTGACTATGTCTGTAAACACACCAGCCAGCTGGTCTGCGCATGCTCTGAGGACACGGCCAAGGATGCCATCTGGGCCGGCAACCTTGCGAGGGTTAACACATTAAAAAATTTTACTCACGTTGGCTGTGGTGAAGGTGAGCCCGCAGGTTTTGATAGCGGGCCGTGTTGGTGGCACTGTATTGTCCTCAAAGCGAGCAAAGAAGTTGTTTAGTTTGTCTGGGAGCAGGACATTGTGGTCCGTGACGGGGCTGGTTTTCTTTTTGTAGTCCGTGATTGACTGTAGACCCTGCCACATTCCTCTCGTGTCTGAGCCGTTGAATTGTGACTCTGCTTTGTCTCTATACTGACACTTAGCTTGTTTGATTGCCTTGCGGAGGGAATAGCTACACTGTTTGTATTCAGTCATGTTTCCGGTCGCCTTACCCTGGTTAAAAGCAGTGGTTCGCGCTTTCAGTTTTGCGCAAATGTTGCCATCAATCCACGGTTTCTGGTTGGGGAAGGTTTTAATAGTTGCTATGGGTACAACATCCCCGATGCACTAATAAACTCGCTCACCGAATCAGCGTATACATCAATGTTGTTGTCTGATGCAATCCGGAACCTATCCCAGTCCACGTGCTCAACGCAATCTTGCAGCGTGGAATCAGATTGGTCGGAGCAGTGTTGAACAGACCTGAGAACGGGCGTTTCCTGTTTTAGTTTCTGTCTGTAGGCTGGGAGCAACAAAATGGAGTCATGGTCAGACTTGCCGAAAGGAGGGCGGAGAATGGCCTTGTATGCGTCACGGAAGTTGGAATAACAATGATCCAGGGTTTTACCAGCCCGGGTCGCACATTCGATATGCTGATAAAATTTAGGGAGCCTTGTTTTCAGATTAGCCTAGTTAAAATCCCCAGCCACAATAAATGCAGCCTTAGGATATGTGGTTTCCAGTTTATATAGAGTCCAATGAATTTCTTTCAGTGCCGTCGATGTGTCAGCTTGAGGGGGGATATATGCGACTGTGATTGTAATCGATTCTCTTGGTAGATAATGCGGTCGGCATTTGATTGTAAGGAATTCTATGTCAGGTGAACAAAAGGACTTGAGTTCCTGTATGTTGTTATGATCACACCACGACTCGTTAATCATAAGACACACACCCCCGCCCTTCTTCTTACCAGATATATGTTTGTTTCTGTCGGCGCGATGCGTGGAGAAACCATGTGGCTGTACCGACTCTGATAATGTGTCCTGAGTGAGCCATGTTTCCGTGAAGCAAAGAACGTTGCAGTCTCTGATGTCTCTCTGGAAGGCAATCCTTGCTCTGATTTCATCTACCTTGTTGTCCAGAGACTGGACATTGGCAAGTAGTATAGTCAGGAGAGGTGCGCGATGTGCACGTCTACGGAGCCTGACCAGAACACCGCCCCGTCTACCCCTTCTCCTCCGCCGCCGTTGTTTTGGGTTGCCGGCTGGGATCCAGTCTATTGTCCTAGTTGGTGGACCAAACAGAGGATCCGCTTCGGGAAAGTCGTATTCCTGGTCGTAATGTTGGTAAGTTGACGTTGCTCTTATATCCAATAATTCCTCCCGGCTCTATGTAATAAAACTTAATATTTCCCGGGGTAACAATGTAAGAAGTAATCCATAAAAAAACAAAAAACTGCATAGCTTCCTGAGAACGTGAAGCGAGGCTGCCATCTCTGTATTCGCCGGAAGTACAAGTGCGGCATAACCAATTTCTAGACATCTTCGAAAAGCGAGTCAGGTAAAGAGCTTTTCTTTTTGTTAAGGGACAGCATTGTATTTTGAGACAGGCTTGAATAAGTAGCCAATAGACGACAGAGGTTAGCATCATTTGTCTGATGCTCTGTAATAATGGTATGGGAAAAATAATGCATTTATTTTGTATAGTGGGTTCTCGTATCAAACAACACGACAACATTTTCATTCACCTTCTTGTCTGAAGGACATGTGGATAAACAGGTTGTCAAGCCCTGCATGTTTTTTTTAAGTCTCATGGAATGTAGGCCTACATTGAGCACCACACATTGGCTGCTACTGTAGGCTGAATGATAGAACAGCTATTTCCATGTTAAAATGTTATGGGATGCATTTTCTCCTTAATTCTTTATGGTAGGCCACTCTGGTAGGCCTACATTATGATCTAATAGCCACAGTAGCCTACTTGGCCACTGTTAAAACGAACATAAAGCGGGTACAGCCTCAGTGTTCATAGTGAACGTTGCACAGAATTTTCACAACAGTGAAGTTTGCGCTCAGCAGACCTGAAATTTCCTCAGTGCCTTATTGTTTTTTAGGCAACATTGGCTTAAGGCCCATTCGTTGCAGACCTGTTTGAACGCAAAGTTACACTAACTCCTTATTCATGATGTACAATACACAGTGAGGCAACATTATTAACTCACCAAGCTGACTTGCTAAACTATACGGAACAAAAATATGAACGCAACATGTAAAGTGTTGGTCCCATGTTTCATGAGCTGAAATAAAAGATACCAGAAATATTCCAAATGCACAAAAAGAAGGAATGTCCAACAAAGCTGTTGCCAGAGAATTTAGTTAATTTCTCTACTGTCATTTTAGAACACAACCTGCCTCACAACTGCAGTCCATGTGTAACCACACCAGCCCAGGACCTCCACATCTGGCTTCTTCACCTGCGGGATTGTCTGAGGAGGGGAAGGGGGATTCTAGAGTATTTTTTTCATTTTATTATTTAATTTTCTGTTGTTGTATTTTACTCCCTTTTTCTACCCAATTTCTTGATATCCAGTTTGTCTCAAAGCTGCAACTCCCTAACAGGCTCGGGTGAGGCAAAGGTCGAGTCACGCGTCCTCCAAAACATGAAGCGCCGTTTGGCGGGTTTCAACACCTGCCCGCTTAACCCAGAAGCCAGCCGCACCAATGTGTCGGAATTAACATAGTTTAACTGACGACTGCAGTCAGCCTGCAGGCGCCCGGCCACCCCAAGGAGGCGCCCGGCCAAACCCTCCCCTAACCCGGACGAGGCCTATGCCCACCCATGGCTGCACTCCTGCCCATTCATGTGAAATCCATAGATTAGGGTCTAATGAATTTATTTAAGTCTTATATGAACTGTAACTCAGTAAAATCTTTGAAATTGTTGTGTTTATATTATTGTTCAGTATATTTGTCGTTTGTGTTTGACAGCATATCACAGTGCGGAAAGCAGCTGATGGCCATGTTGTTTTATCCAAGTTCCAGAAGTACCAATTGTATCATTACCCCTTCTGCCAGCCCTCCATTTTCAAGCCCCGAGACTATGCCAGTGTGTCGGCACACATTGAGTCTCACAGATTGAAGGCTGTGCTGCATAGAGGTAATCTCATCCATTCATTATGCTAGTTTAGCACATGATACCATGATTTTTATAAACTGGGGAACTTTGGCTCCTGGATGCTGATTGCCCCCCCCCCCCCATTTCAGAGTTCACAATATTCATATGCCATTTGGAGTGCAGAGCAGCAAAGCATTTCCACTGCCCCAAGACCTATGTAAATAGGAGTGATTTTACCAAACACATTCCACAATGTGAGTCCGTACGTGGGCGAAACCCAGGTGCAACTGCGAGAGGCCCAGATGTAACCAGTGCAACGGTGAGAGGCCCAGATGTAACCAGTGCAGATGTAACCAGTGCAACTGTGAGACGCCCAGATGTAACCAGTGCAGATGTAACCAGTGCAACTGCGAGAGGGCCAGATGTAACCAGTGCAACGGCGAGAGGTCCAGATGTAACCAGTGCAGATGTAACCAGTGCAACTGCGAGAGGCCCAGATGTAACCAGTGCAGATGTAACCAGTGCAACTGTGAGAGGCCCAGATGTAACCAGTGCAGATGTAACCAGTGCAACGGCGAGAGGCCCAGGTTCAGCATGTCCAGCTGTGAGACCTGCAAGCAAGATGAAAATCAAATGTTCGTAACTGCAGTTTATGGCTTAACAAAAATAGCCTGGAGAAACATCAATTAAGGAAGCATACATCTGCTGAGAAGTACATTACAGCTCACTCCAATCTCAAAGACAGTGCTTTGACCAGGACAATTGGGTGTTTGCAAAGGATCAACACATTTTCCCTGTCTCTCCTTCTCCTGGTGAGCAGCAATACATAATATATACACTGAGTGTACCACCATTATGAACACCTCCCCAATATTGAGTTGCACCCCCCCCCCCCTTTCCCTCAGCCTCAATTCGTCGGGGCATTGACTCCACAAGGTGTCGAAAGCGTTCCACAGGGATGCTGGCCCATGTTGACTCCAATGCTTCCTACAGTTGTTAAGCGTGAAAAACCCAGCATCTTTGCAGTTCTTGACACACTCAAACCAGTGCGCCTGGCACGTACTACCATACCCTGTTCAAAGGCACTTAAATATTTTGTCTTGCCCATTCACTCTCTGAATGGCACACATACACCATCCATGTCTCAATTGTGTCAAGGCTTAAAAATCCTTCTTTAACCTCCTCCCCTTCATCTACACTGATTTGAAGTGGATTTAACAAGTGACATCAATAAGGGATCATAGCTTTCACCTGGTCAGTCTGTCATGGAAAGAGCAGTTCCTAATGTTTTGTAAAATCAGTGTATATGATGATGATGATGATGATAATAATAAAATGTATTCCATTTACATATGCCAATACCTCACTCATGTTTCAGTACCAGCGGTGGAGGGAGAGATGGGAAGGATGTGCCCATTCTACGCCGAGGATACCCACTGGGCACAGCTGTCAATTCAACGTCTATTCCACGTTGATTCCATGTAATTTCATTGAAATTACATGGAAACAACGTTGATTCAACCAGTGTGTGCCCAGTGGGTAGACACATCTTCCATGTCTCCCCTACTCCTGGTGGGCAGCAATATACACTTACCTCATTCTTGTCCACATTGTTGTGTTATAGTGAAATGCCCCTTAAAATGTCTTTCAGCGCTCATTCGGGAAAAATGCTTACCAAGCAAGAGGTGATACTAGAACAACAGACAGAATGGAGCAGAATATGCGATTGAAAATGGCCTGCCATTGAAGGATCAGCAAGGTCTCCAGAGCCTGGAAACTGATCTTCAGGGGGCTGACTTCAAACTTAAACTGGTGAGTTTCATTACACTTTGTATCTTATGCTCTTTTTGAGAGATTCAATGGGAGTTTATGGGATTAAAATAATTGTTCAGTTAAATCATACTTTTTGTCTTGCTTATAACCACAAAATATTTTTTATGAAAAGGCGTCTCTCTCCCCTGTAAAAACGTTTCAACTTTATGTAGGAAAAAGCATAATGTTTTGATGCTCAGAATAAGCATATGTGTTTCTTAGAACCAATAATGCATCTCTCACCTGGGGAAAAGCGGCAGTCACTTGTGGCTTAAAGTTTTGTCAATTGATACATTATTCAAATGTTTTTTCCTTTAGATTAACCACTTGAGCCTAATTGGGGGATGCGACGTGAAAGATGCTGTGTGGCGTTTAATGAGGCGCACAATTTCCAACACGCTGGCAAAAAACATGAATTGGAGAGGAGTAAATAGAAAAATCTCTCTTGCATCCCTTCGACTGAGGGAGGTTTTGATTGGTAAGGATTTCTCATATTTACAAATGTCTCATCACGACACATATCTTCCTGCAATGCAATTACCATGGCATTTAACAGTATTCCGTTCTCCCTGTTGCAACTGCCTTTTCACATCTTTGCAACCACTTGTGCTCTTGTTCATTAGCTGTTGTCCGGAAGAATACGTTAACATCTAGAGCGTCTGAAAGCGATGTCGAGTCGGTCATGAAAAAGTGGTTGCAGCTGGCAGCATACCGGGAAGGAGTGAGAAGCAGACGAGACAGGAGTGTGGTGGCCCCTGTGCCATGATGGACTTGGGAAAGGGGTGTATTTAAGTGATAATGCCCAAGAATCCGTGGTCTGGAGGATATATTCGTCAAGGGTGCCAATATAACCTCCAACAGCTTGGAGGGCATTATCACTTTTATACAACGGTTACCAACATATGCAAATAATGATTGACATATTTTCATTAAAAATGTTATTTTGATTAATTGATTGATATTATTTCCTTCCTTCCAAAAGATATAGTCCCAACACAAATCTAAGGTGCTTGTTGCCAGCCAAGCCAACTGGTTGTAAGTTCTATGCCAAGCTATCCAAGCTAAATGGCTATACTAGACAAAAGAAAGACATAACGATGCTCTGACGAAGGCACAACCCCTTTTCCTTTCCTTACGTGAATTGCGCAAGGGAACAGTGAAAAAGTTGGAAGTGAATATATTAATGCATCATTCGTATAGCCTATATATTAGTGTACAGTGCATTCGGAAAGTATTCAGACCCCTTGACTTTTAACAATTTTTTATACTAAAATGTATTAAATGCCCCCGTCAATCTACACACAATGCCCCATAATGACAAAGCAAAAACAGGTTTTTAGAAATGTTTGAAAATGTATACAAAAAATAATAACTGAAATATGACATACATAAGTATTCAGACCCTTTACTCAGTACTTTGTTGAAGCACCTTTGGCAACAATTACAGCCTCGAGTCTTCTTGGGAATGACGCTACACGCTTGGCACACCTGTATTTGGGGAGTTTTTCCAATTCTTCTCTGCAGATCCTCTCAAGCTATGTCAGGTTGGATTGGGAGCGTCGCTCCACAGCTATTTTCAGATTGGGTTCAAGTCCGGGCTCTCAAGGGCATTTGGCTCCGTTCATCTTTCCCTCGATCCTGACTAGTCTCCCAGTCGCTGCCGCTGAAAAACATCCACACAGCTACCACCACCATGCTTCACCGTAAAGATGGTGCCAGGTTTCCTCGGGACGTGACACTTGGCTTTCAGGCCAAAGAGTTTAATCTTGGTTTTATCGGACCAGAGAATCTTGTTTCTCATGGTCTGAGTCCTTTAGTTGCCTTTTGGCAAACTCCAAGCAGGTTGTCATGTGCCTTTTACTGAGGAGTGGCTTCCATCTGGCAACTACCATAAAGGCCTGTTTAGTGGAGTGCTGCAGAGATGGTTGTTCTTCTGGAAGGTTCTCCCATCTCCACAGAGGAGCTCTAGAGCTCTGTCATAGTGACCATCGGGTTCTTGGTCACCTCTCTGACCAAGGTCCTTCTCCACCAATTTCTCAGTTTGACCAGGCAGCCAGCTCTATGAAGAGTCTTGGTGGTTCCAAACTTCTTCAATTTTAAGAATGATGGAGGCCACTGTTTGGAAATTTTTTGGTACCCTTCCCCAGATCTGTGCCTTGACACAATCCTGTCTCGGAGCTCTACGGACTATTCCTTCGACCTCGTGGCTTGGTTTTTGCTCTGACATGCACTGCCAACTGTGGGACCTTATATAGACAGACGTGTGCCTTACCAAATCATGTCTAGTCAATTGAATTTACCACAGGTGGACTCCAATCAAGTTGTAGAAACGTCAAGGATGCGCAATGGAAACAGGATACACCTGAGCTCAATTACGAGTATCATAGCAAAGGGTCTGAATACTTCTGTAAATAAGATACTTAAAAAAAAAAATCTTATACATTTGCAAAGTTTTCTAAAAACCGGTTTTTGCTTTGTCACTAAGTCTCTAAGAGCTTTGCACAGCTGGATTGTCCAATATTTGCACATTCTTAAAAAAATTCTATAAGCTCTGTCAAGTTGGTTGATTTGTTAAATACTACTGCACTGTTGAAGCTAGGAACACAAGCATTTCGCTACACCCACAATAACATCTGTTAAATAAGCTGATTTGTAAAAACTGTAACTAGGCCACATGAACAGTTAATGTGGTCTTGGTAAGAGACTCCAGTGTATATTTGGCCTTGTGTTTTAAGTTATAGTCCTGCTGAAAGTTGAATTTGTCTCCCAGCGTGTGTTGGAAAACAGACTTAACCAGGTTTTCCTCTAGGATTTTGCCTGCTTAGCTGTAGTCCGTTTATTTTTATCCCAAAAAACTCTCTAGTTCTTGCCGATGACAAGCATACCCATAACATGATGCAGCCACCACCATGCTTGAAAATATGGAGAGTGGTACTCAGTAACGCTTTTGTATTCAAGACAAAGTGAATTTCTTTGCCACATTTTTTTGAAGTTTCAGTTTAGTGCCTTTTTGCAAACAGGATGCGTTTTGGAAATGTTTATTCTGTACAGGCTTCCTCCTTATCACTTTGTAGTTACTCCACAATACTAACCTAAATGACAATGTTGTTGAGTCATCCTCGGTTCTCCCATCACAGCCATTAAATTCTGTAATTGTTTTCAAGTCACCATTGGCCTCACAGTGAAATCCCTAAGCGGTTTCCTTCCTCTCCGGCCACTGAGTTAGGAAGGACGCCTGTATCTTGGTACTAACTGGATGGTGTATCAATACACCCAAAGTGTAATTAATAACTTCACCATGCTCAGAGATCTATTCAATGTCTGCTTTTTTTTACACATCTACCAATAGGTGACCTTTGCGAGGCATTGTAAAATCTCTCTTGTCTTTGTGGTTGAGTCTCCCTCGACGGAGGGGACCTTAAAATGATCTGTATGTGTGGGGTACAGAGATTAGGTAGTCATTCAAAAATCATGTTAAACACTTATTGCACAGTGAGTCCATGCAACTTATGTGACTTGTTAAGCACATTTGTACTCCTGAACTTATTTAAGCTTGCCATAAAGGGGTTGAATACTTATTGACTTTTCAATTTTAATTTGTAAACATTTTGAAAAACATAACTGTTTCAACTTTTACTTCACTACATTCATGAAGAAAAGAATGTACTTACATTTCCCCTAAACCCCAAAAGTACTCATTACATTTTGAATAATTAGCAGGACAGAAAAATGGTCTAATTCACACACTTAAACAGAACATTCTTATCTCTTACTTTTTTTGGGGGTGGGGGATTTTCTTAACTGCATTGTTGGTTAATGGTTTGTAAGTAAGCATTTCACTGTTGTATTCGGCGCGTGTGACTGACAATTTGATCTTGATTTGAACATCTCAGGTCATCACTGCTGCCTCTGATCTGGAGGACTCACAAAAAAATAAAAACGTAGTAAATTATGTCAGTGATGGAGTGTGCCTCTGGCTATCCGTAAAAAAAAAATAAAAAAAAATATATATATATAATGGTGCCATCTGGTTAGCTTAATATAAGGAATTTGAAATGTACACTTTTAATTTTGATACTTAAGTATATTTAAAACCAATTACTTTTAGACTTTTACTCAAGTAGTATTTTACTGGGTGACTTTCACTTTTACTTTAGTAATTTTCTATTAAGTTATCTTTACTTTGACTCTGACAATTGAGTACTTTTTCTAGCACAGATGAAACACAGACCTTTTCTGAAGTAGTTCTAAAATCCCCTATAGGGAAAATTAATGGTGAAAAAACGATTGGAAACATTTAAGTGTTTGACCACACACACACATTTACATGCTACACACACATCACAACTGCTGCTACAAGAATGTTATGATTGCTAAATACTGCACAATTTAAAAAACACTTGTCACCCAATCCCCCTTCCACAAAACACACGTTAATATTGGACTATAAATGGTGCTTTCCTGTATTATGCTTATGCTAAAATGTTTATTCTATTCTACTGAGCCATTTACTTTATTCATATTATCTTTTATTTTTGTTGCATTGTCGAGAAGGAACCTGCAAGTTAACCATTTCGTTGGACGTGTATACCATGTGTATCCTGAATTAAAACACTATTTTAATTAATCAAAACGGTTTAATCAATCACAGAGCGCTGATGTTCCACCCACCTATTTTGCCACGCCCACTTAGCGCGTATGCCGTAACCCATACTTGGTTGTCACTAGTTACCACATCACAAAGTCATTATGGATAAACCCCGCCAATTACTACAATTTCTTAAATTCAGATTTTAAACCTAACCTCAACCACACTGCAAACCTTGTGCCTAACCCTTAAATTAAGACCTAAAAGCTAATATTTATTTTCATGAATTTGTACGATATAGCCAATGTTGGCAAAAATGTATTCCCCGTCCAAATACTTGCTTTACCGCCACTTGAAGATTTGTTCCTTGTCTCTGTTTCCAGCCGGTAACATTATTATCCCATTGTGCATCTCTGAAGCTAGCAGCACAGTAACCGCTAAACATGGCTACTGTTCTCCCAACCAGACCTTGCGATAGCAACCCTGCAACCCCGGGAGCTCACTCTGTAAAGGTAAACTTGGCAAAGATATCGGATCAGAAATACTAGTATAACGTTACACATTGCTGGCCACATAGCCTGTTGTGTCTTCAACACAATATGTTAAGGTAGCTAACGTTAGTTAGCTGACAACACAACTGTTTAATTCAACCTACTGCCGTTTCGCTAGTTAAATACAATTGTTAGCTATCTAGCTATTGGTGGTCGATGTGTTGTAACTTTTGTGTCGTCGTTAGTTAACGACTAGACAGTTTACGTTAATACTAGCTATCCAGATATCCATAACGTTACCTAAAGTTACTTAGCTAGCATAGCATCTAGGTAGCTAACGTTAGCTGTTTAGTAGGGTCAGCGTATCATAATTTCAAGTTGGATATTCGCGCTTTCAAACCACTTGAGCCACAGACTCCAAGTAAGTGTCAATATGTTGGAGAAATTGCGCACAACATTGCACAGGTCTTATTTTCACGAGTTGGACATTAATTCGCTTTCCAAAGCTAGTAAACATGTGGAAATGTGAGCAGCATTTTGTAATCCTAGTTGAATTAGTTAGGGAGCATAATGAAGTACAAACTTTTTTTACATTCGAATTTCAAAAGCTCCTTGGTCATGTGACCTACTTTGGGTTAGGTTCAGAATGTCCACTGACTACCCTTCTATATTGCACACCCTTTGATTTGTCAATTTTCATCCCACACATTTTTACATGAATTTTTCCAAATTTTAAAAGCTCCTTGGTCATGTAACCTATTGACTTCAAACAACGTGCAGAATGTACACCGACTACCCTTCTATATTGCACACTCTTGTTTGTGTACTGTAAAATCACCGGTGTAATGTACATTTTTCATAGTTTTACATTTCAATAGCTCCTTGGTCAATTACACACCTAAGAAGCGTGCAGTGGATATACACATTGCATAACCTCTAGTCATGTATCTTCTATATTGTTGTACATTAATATTAGTTTGACAATTAGGGGGTTCAGTCCAGTGTTGTGTTAACCCTTTTCTTTAATATGTATCTATGATAATTGGTAGTTCTAAGTACTTATTTTCCCTGTTTATTTTTCCACAGTATTTAACAGCGGTACACAATAGGAGGGAGACCGATAATATCTCCTTTCTTCGTTAATATCAACCATAAAGGAAAAGGGCAAAGTATGAGAGTCATGCTATTCATTGTCCAAAGCAGGGATGGAGAGTGAGCTAGTAAGGTAGGCTGCAGTGGGTTTGCTGGTCAATACATATACTGAACATGTAACCACAGTAATGGTGGCCAGAATATTGACAAATTAAACAGAAATTGTAGACCTTTAATCTTTTCCAACATGTCAACAGACACTTTACTTCAAATGAATGGGGTATAGCATGCATTTTCAACATCAAAGACAGCATTCCTAGGCACAGCACATGGAACCACCGTTGGCATGCAAAACATTCACTCTAAAACAAAACAAAGCGTAATACGTTATAAATAATATCAAATATCAATGCAGTATGACGAATTAGCCATCCATTGTGTTAAATCATAAATTGTTTTACATGCAGTCACTGTTGTCAAAAGATTATAAACATGTTAAATAAAGTTACTAACCCAGTCAGTCTTTGGGCCACATCCAGGTTCTTTATCAGTGGCACACACGAAGCAGTTGTTGGCTTTGTTGAACTCTGAAATCATAGGCATGAACTGAACATATGGCTGCCCCACACAACTACATACACTAAGTTGACTGTGCCTTTAAACAGCTTGGAAAATTCCAGAAAATTATGTCATGGCTTTAGAAGCTTCTGATAGGCTAATTGACATAATTTGAATCAATTGGAGGTGTACCTGTGGATGTATTTCAAAGCCTACCTTCAAACAAAAAATGGTATGCCTCTGGTTCATCCTTGGGAGCCATTTCCAAATGACTGAAGGTACCACGTTCGTCTGTACAAACAATAGTATGCAAGTATAAACACCATGGGACCACGCAGCTGTCATATCGCTCAGGAAGGAGACGCATTCTGTCTCCTAGAGATGAACGTACTTTTGTGCGAAAAGTGCAAATCAGTCCCAGAACAGCAAAGGACCTTGTGAAGATGCTGGAGGAAACTGGTACAAAGGTATCTACATCCACTGTAAACCGAGTCCTATATCGACATAACCTGAAAGGCCGCTCAGCAAGGAAGAAGCCACTGCTCCAAAACCGTCATAAAAAGCCAGACTACGGTTTGCAACTGCACATGGGGACAAATATCGTACTTTTTGGAGAAATGTCCTCTGGTCTGATGAAACAAAAATAGAACTGTTTGGCCATAATGACCATTGTTATGTTTGGAGGAAAAAGGGGGAGGCTTGCAAGCTGAAGAACACCATCCCAACCGTGAAGCACAGGGGTGGCAGCATAATGTGGGGGTGCTTTGCTGCAGGAGGGACTGGTGCACTTCACAAAATAGATGGCATCATGAGGAAGGGAAATGATGTGGATATATTGAAGCAACATCTCAAGACATCAGTCAGGAAGTTAAAGCTTGGTCGCAAATGGGTCTTCCAAATGGACAATGACCCCAAGCGTACTTCCAAAGTTGTGGCAAAATGGCTTAAGGACAACCAAGTCAAGGTATTGGAGTGGCCATCACAAAGCCCTGACCTCAATCCTATAGAAAATTTGTGGGCAGAACTGAAAAAGTGTGTGTGAGCAAGGAGGCCTACAAACCTGACTCAGTTACACCAGCTCTGTCAGGAGGAATGGGCCAAAATTCACCCAACTTATTGTGGGAAGCATGTGGAAGGCTACTTGAAACGATTGACCCAAGCGAAACAATTTAAAGGCAGTGCTACCAAATACTAATTGTGTGTGTGTGAACTTCTGACCCACTGGGAATGTGATGAAAGAAATAAAAGCTGAAATACAAAATTCTCTACTATTGTTCTGACATTTCACATTCTTAAAATAAAATGGTGATCCTAACTGACCTAAGACAGGGAATTTTTACTAGGATTAAATGTCAGGAATTGTGAATAACTGAGTTTAAATGTATTCGTCTGAGGTGTATGTAAACTTCAGACTTCAACTGTATATATACCTTGTTAGGGAGATTAAGTATCATACGTAAGGTGTTATGTAGTCAAAGTGTGTTATTGCTGACAATACTGTGTTTACATGATGACACAACTTCACTATTTACTTTAAAGTGACAGAATAAGGGCCATAAAAATTCAAGTGTACGTCATCAGAAACATTCAACTCCAATTCCAGTTGACTACATAATATTACATGTCCTTAGACTTGGTTAGGTGCACATCTAATGTACTTCTATGTTCATCCTTCATACTGTATAAAAAATAGTTTACAATATGTTTAGAATCGTGATAAAAAAAATGCTTATTGTCATGTTTTGACTAGTATTTATGACCTCACCCACAAGCATTTGTGGGGCTGCCGAGTTTTAAACCCTAATGATGGAGAAGGAAAGAACTTTTTGTCTGTAGACCTCACAACAGTAATCACCACCTCGCAATTGTTTCTTAGCAACAGAGCTGTGATCTGCAATATGCAAATGAAACACATTTAGAGGAGTTATTGTCCTCTTAAACATGAACTGAAAACAAACTGTCACAATCCTTTAACATTTGAAAAAAAAAAACATTGTCAGTTTGTGCTTGTATGTCATCTTTCCTGTCCTCTAGAACCTCTGCCTCGCCTTCTGTCCCTCTGTCTCTGGAGTAATGATCTAGTTGGTGTTGACTGAATTTCTGGCCATCATCAATATTTCCCTTTCCATTGTCATCTTTAAGGCTTAAATACTATGGACTAAAATAGCCAATAAAAATATGTGAAAAAGCTTATTTGTCAATAGGTAGGTAAAGGCGCAGCAGGGTTAAACGTTTGCCATGTTAGCACCCGCTGTCTAGTTGTAGTTGCTTATTACAATATATTAAAATACACAAACAGATAATCACAATACGAAAAATCCACCCCGCACAAAAGCACTTATTTGTAAGAAATTACTATTAATACTTTTTCATTTAAAAAAAAAAATGTAACGGGACAGTAAATTAATTACAATGTCGTCTTTGCAATAAGGGCTGTGAATGGCAAATTGGACTCTTGAGGCAAAGAGCTGGGTGACAAATGTAAATATTAAACAAAAGTATTCTTTAGACTAACAACAACCAGCTTAGTGGACAACATGACAACTAATGTCACAGTACCATGCAGCTGTATGCCAACCACAAAGGACAGTTACACGTATTTCCAAACAAATGTGGACAAAAACATGACAATAACTATTACAAACAACAGCAAGTATTGCATGGAGTGCATAAGGATGACCAGTGTACAAGCAAACAACTTTATTTACATTTTAGAGGCCACCCTCAGGCAAATGAGTCCGGTACATCTGGACCAGAACCAGGTTATTCTCCAGTGCTGTGACCCTCATCGAAAGAAATGTCCTAAAAATAGTGATGACTGTCACTACAGCAGCATCCCCCTCTACTGTCCATATCCCACAGCTGACTTAACATTTACCATAGCACTGAGCTGTAGTATTTCTTTATTAACATACAGCTTTGAAAGTGTTTTTCAGCTCCCAACAAGATTTTTATGCTGCAAAGTCAAAATAAAAAGAACTAGTTAGTAGTATACGTTTATGTGCCATGGAAAACAAGGCTTTGACTTAAATGACTTACCAGAGTCACACAAAAAGCTTAGACTATGTTGACATATCAAAGAAAGGACAAAAACGCTTTTAGACCTACAAGCTACAAGCTAAGAAGGCTATGGATATGGGAATCTGTTGTCATGGATTTGGGGGCGTCTACAGCTAGAGGGCTCTCATGGTTCTTGGAGTGTAGACAAATGGTAGAAGGTGAGAGGGTATTATGAAACGGGAGTGGGGTGGCGTGGTGCTTATAACATAATGACACCTGACTGGAGCTAGACTGAAAAGGCATCAATACCGTCCACTCCGCAGGACCTGACAAAGCAAGAAACTGGAGACAACATTTTGTGCCCAACCATAAGACTTACTAAAATGATAACATTGACTCTGAATATCAACAGTTACAGTCATTGACTATCCTATTGAAGCTTGAGGACTGTTAGAAGTCTAGGGACCATTGAATATCCTGCGTTGTGAGATTGTGATGTCCTGGAAGGCTTTGAGGGTACAAGGGGGTCAGACAGAGTAGTTAACAGTGATTACTATTATCTATCAGTCAGATACTCTCTTTTTTCTCCAAATGACTTCTGAGTGTGGGTGTCCACTGTACAGCAATGTCCACACCTACTGGGTCTCAGGCTTACAGATTTAAGTCTAGTAGCATGAGATGAAAGTAGACAAACATCAGTGTGCGATATTAAGTCAGTGGACATTCTGAACCTTGTTTGAAGTCAGGTCACATGACCAAGGGGCTATTGAAATTTTAAATTGGGACATATGTAAAAACGTGTGAGATTAAAATGGACAAACTAAAGGGTGTGCAATATAGAAGGGTAGTCAGTGGACATTCTGAACCTTGTTTAAAGTCAGTAGGTCATATGACCAATGAGCTATTGAAATTCAAAAATTTAAATTTAAAATAGTGCAAGATTTAAATCGACAAAAAAAGGGTGTGTAATGTGTGTCTATGCCATTGGGTTAGCTACATCCAGTTTTGAAAGTTTTAGGAGTAATGGTTAAAGAGCTATTGACATTTGAACATTTTGATTTGTCACTATGTTGACGGTCCCTTACTGCTGTTGGTGGACGTAAGGACAACTACAGGTGAATATCCGTTGAATATCCAACCTGAAACTGTCTTTACCTCGGTTCATTGTTTTTGTTTGCGTGTGTCATTCGACCAGAGTCCAAATCCAATGCTCTTTGTTTTGCCTCTAGGAATGCCTAAATCAGATTGTGATAACAATTTTTGGTATACAGTCAAACAAAACACAGCAAAAACTTGAATTGTCCTGTATTTTTGATTTAACTAGGCAAGCCAGTTAAGAACAAATGCCTATTTACAGTGACGACCTACCAAAAAGCAAAAGTCCCCCTCGCTGACGGGGGCTGGGATTAAAAATATAGGGCAAAACACATCACGACACAAAGAGAGACCTAAGACAACAACATAGCATGGCAGCAACACATGACAACACAGCACAGTAGCAACACATGGCAGCAGCACAAAACATGGTAGAAACATTATTGGGCATAGACAACAGCAAGGGCAAGAAGGTAGAGGGAACAATACATCACGCAAACGAGCCTCAACTGTCAGTAAGAGTGTCCATGAGTCTTTGAATGAAGAGATGGAGATAAAAACGGTCCAGTTTGAGTGTTTTTTGCAGCTAGCTGCAGCGAACTGAAAATTGGAGACCCAGGGATGGGGTTACAATGCAGAATGTTTAATACAAGTACATTTGAATTTACTCTTCCTGTGCTGTTGGTACTTCATTTGGTTGAAATTAGAGACAAAATATCCACAGGAAAGTATTATTTACCAGACTTTGTGCCATGGCACATAAACAAAACCATGTAAACACCTCCAATACTTCGGTTAGTAAGCATTTGTCGCGTGCATGTACTTCCGTCTTGTGCACGTGCATTGGGTCATGAGCAAACAAATCTTGTTTGCCACAGACTCGCGTTTTGAAGTTGTTTAATAATAATTTCCTGTGGATATTTTGTCTTAGCTGAAGGACCAACCCCATGGACAATCGGCAGAGTAAGTTCAAATATAATTTTATTCAACATTTGTGACAGACAAGCGATGTTTAGGGGTTTCTATGTAAATGTGTATGTCTTTGCTGTACACAATGGAAGGCAATCGGGCTACCTCTAGGCCAGCTTTATCTAATGAGAGGGGGGAATGGTGCTTGCTGGATCGACACAACAGAGGAAATTAACTAACCCCTTGAGATCTGAAAACATCCCAAAAAACTTTCATTTTGGAGAGAACTATTAACTTTAACAAGTAGTAATAGTTCAGGTGTTTTGTGTATCCTAACTGTGTTGGCTATCATTTTAGGATGACATCGAGGAAGCGTCCAATGATGGCAGTCAAGCTCCAAAAAGACAGCGCATGGGTTCAGGTGACAGTTCCAGAAGTTGCGACACCTCCAGTCAGGAACTTGGGTATGTGGTCAGTTTGTATCTGAAGGTGTAGTTTGAAATATTTTCATCACTACTTCCTAATAGACCATGTCCAATCCCCATTACAAAGACTTAGGCTGCGTTTACACAGGCAATGCAATTCTGATATTTCTTTCCACTAATTGGTCTTTTGACAAATCAGATAATTTCACATCAGATATCAGAAAAAATATCAGAATTGGGCTGCCTGTCTAAACGCAGCCTATGTGTCCAGTAACATTGAGTCCGTCTTTCAAAGAGGCTTAATACTACCCTGATCTTAACCTTTCAGCCATATGTGTTTTCCCAGGCCCACATACTTCTCAGCAGAAAATCTGACCGAGTACAGGTGGCCGTCAGACGGCAGTGGGGAGTACTATATGTTGCAAGAACAAGTCAGTGAATATCTGGGAGTCACTTCATTCAAGCGAAAATATCCAGGTAATGTGACTGAATGTTCGGCTTGTGTGGTGTAGTAGGATCATTGCGTGTCAATTTGATGATTAGGCTAATAGTCTTATTATAGCCTATCTGTAGATCATACTGGTCAATCTCTGGCCAACCATGCCTTAGCTCAATGGAAATAAGCCTCCAGGTTTGATTGTTTTTATCCTCAAACATTAATGTTGTCTCTGGCTGGAGCAGTCTACTACTTTTAATTACCTAATCAATTCAATCAATAAATTATTCTTTTAGATTTGGAAAGGAGAGACCTCTCCCACAAGGAGAAGCTATATCTGAGGGAGCAAAACGTCATCACAGAGACGCAGTGCACCTTGGGTGAGAACTGAAAAACATGGAATTGTTGTGTAATCAGGAAGCGCTTAGAGTTCAGCATAAACCACCAGGGCCTCAAGCCTTCCCAAGAATTGTTTTGGGGAATTAGGCTACTCGTGGATACATTCATTAATTGTGAATATTTTTTTCCAGGCTTGACTGCTTTACGAAGTGATGAAGTCATTGATTTGATGATCAAGGAGTACCCAGGAAAACATGCTGAGTATTCTGTCATCCTCCAAGAGAGGGAGCGCCAGAGGATAACAGAAGAGTACTCTGTAAGCACTCAGTTCAGAGAGTATCACGATGTTAGTACTCTGTTCAGAGTACCACTAACGTTAGTACTCTGTTCAGAGTACCACTAACGTTAGTACACTCAGTTCAGTGAAGAATAACTAAAGTTAGTATGCTCAGCAACATTGACACATTTTAATTGATGCAAAGTTAGCTTTGTGTTTGCTGATTTCTAGATCTTTTTACAGAAGTCTTGGACTTGAGTTCCCCGAATATTATTTATTTATATATATATATATAAAAAAAAAAATATATTTGGCGAACTCAAGTCCAAATATTTTTTGTATACATTACCATTCAAAAGTTTGGGGTCACTTAGAAATGTCCTTGTTTTTGAAAGAAACACTTTTTCTATCCTTCATTAAAATAACATCAAATTGATCAGAAATACAGTGTAGACATTGTTCATGTTGTAAATGGCTATTGTAGCTGGAAATGGCAGATTTTTTTTTTCTTTTTATGGAATATCTACATAGGCGTACAGAGGAACCATCACTCCTGTGTTCCAATGGCACGTTGCGTTAGCTAATCCAAGTTTATAATTTTAAAAGGCTAAGTGATCATTAGACAACCCTTTTCCAATTATGTTAGCACAGCTGAAAACTGTTGTTCTGATTAAAGAAGCAATAAAACTGGCCTTCTTTAGACTAGTTGAGTATCTGGAGCATCAGCATTTGTGGGTTCGATTACAGGCTCAACATGGCCAGAAACCAAGAACTTTCTTCTGAAACTCGTCAGTCTAGTCTTGTTCTGAGAGATGAAGGCTATTTCATGTGAGAAATTGCCAAGAAACTGAAGATCTCGTACACTGCTGTGTACTACTCCCTTCACAGAACAGGGCAAACTGGCTCTAATCAGAATAGAAAGAGGAGTGGGAGGCCCTGGTGCACAACTGAGCAAGAGGACAAGTACATTAGTGTCTAGTTTGAGAAACAGACGCCTCACAAGTCCTCAACTGGCAGCTTCATTAAATAGTACCCGCAAAACACCAGTCTCAACATCAACAGTGAAGAGGCGACTCCGGGATGCTGGCCTTCTAGGCAGAGTTGCAAAGAAAAAGCCATATCTGACTGGCCAATAAAAAGAAAAGATTAAGATGGGCCAAAGAACACAGACACTGGACAGAGGAACTCTGCCTTAAAGGCCAGCATCCTGGAGTCGCCTCTTCACTGTTGTCTTTGAGACTGGTGTTTTGCGGGTACTATTTAATGAAGCTGCCAAGACTGATGGTTGCTGACAATGGGCCTATGTAAATATTCCAAAAACAATTCAGCAGTTTCCAGCTAAAGTAGTCATTTACAACAATGTCTACACTGTATTTCGGATCAATTTGATGTTATTTTAATGGACAAAGAAATTAGCTTTTCTTTCAAAAACGAGGAAATTTCTTAGTGACTCCCAACTTTTGAGCGGTATTTTCACTCAGTACATTTACAGTTGACATGGTTATTCAATATGTTGTTGTTAAGTTTTTATTCAATTTTTTTATCTCATAGAAAATGCAGCAACAAAGGCCTCAGAAGGTTGAAGCCAGTAAAGTGCCAGAGTACATACAGAAAGCTGCCAAGAAAGCTGCTGAGTTCAACAGTAACTTCAACAGGGAAAGGATGGAAGAGAGAAGGGCCTATTTTGACCTTCAGACACACGTACGTTAATTCCTTGAATAAAGACATATAGCTCTATTAGTCTTTTGTGTTTATAAGAACTCACTTGCCATGTTTGAGTAGATACACTGAGTGTACAAGGCATTAGGAACACTTGCTCTTTCCTGGACGTAGACTAACCAGGTGAATCCAGGTGAAAGCTATAATCCCTTATTGTTGTCACTTGTTAAATCCACTTCAATCAGTGCAGATGATGGGGAGGAGATATGTTGAAGAAGGATTTTTAAGCCTTGACACAATTGAGACATGGATTGTGTACAGTGAGGGGAAAAAAGTATTTGATCCCCTGCTGATTTTGTACGTTTGCCCACTGACAAAGAAATGATCAGTCTATAATTTTAATGGTAGGTTTATTTGAACAGTGAGAGACAGAAAAACGCATGGGGAAAAAAGTTATAAATTGATTTGCATTTTAATGAGAGAAATAAGTATTTGACCCCTCTGAAAAACATGACTTAGTACTTGGTGGCAAACCCTTGTTGGTAATCACAGAGGTCAGACGTTTCTTGTAGTTGGCCACCAGGTTTGCACACATCTCAGGAGGGATTTTGTCCCACTCCTCTTTGCAGATCTTCTCCAAGTCATTAAGGTTTCGAGGCTGACGTTTGGCAACTCGAACCTTCAGCTCCCTCCACAGATTTTCTATAGGATTAAGGTCTGGAGACTGGCTAGGCCACTCCAGGACCTTAATGTGCTTCTTCTTGAGCCACTCCTTTGTTGCCTTGGCCGTGTGTTTTGGGTCATTGTCATGCTGGAATACCCATCCACGACCCATTTTCAATGCCCTGGCTGAGGGAAGGAGGTTCTCACCCAAGATTTGACGGTANGTGACTATGGTCCCAGCTGCCTTGAGATCATTGACAAGATCCTCCCGTGTAGTTCTGGGCTGATTCCTCACCGTTCTCATGATCATTGCAACTCCACGAGGTGAGATCTTGCATGGAGCCCCAGGCCGAGGGAGATTGGCAGTTCTTTTGTGTTTTTTCCATTTGCGAATAATCGCACCAACTGTTGTCACCTTCTCACCAAGCTGCTTGGCGATGGTCTTGTAGCCCATTCCAGCCTTGTGTAGGTCTACAATCTTGTCCCTGACATCCTTGGAGAGCTCTTTGGTCTTGGCCATGGTGGAGAGTTTGGAATCTGATTGATTGATTGCTTCTGTGGACAGGAGTGTGCTCCTAATCTCAGCTCGTTACCTGTATAAAAGACACCTGGGAGCCAGAAATCTTTCTGATTGAGGGGGGTTCAAATACGTATTTCCCTCATTAAAATGCAAATCAATTTATAACATTTTTCACATGCGTTTTTCTGGATTTTTTTATTGTTATTCTGTCTCTCACTGTTCAAATACACCTACCATTAAAATTATAGACTGATCATTTCTTTGTCAGTGGGCAAACGTACAAAATCAGTAGGGGATCAAATACTTTTTTCCCTCACTGTATGTGTGCCATTCAGAGGGTGAATGGGCAAAACAAAATATTTAAGTGCCTTTGAACGGGGTATGGTAGCAGGTACCAGGCACACTGGTTTGTGTCAACTGCGATGCTGCTGGGTTTTTCACACTTAACAGTTTCCCGTGTGTATCAAGAATGTTCTACCACCGCAAGGACATCCTGACAACTTGACACAACTGTGGGAATCATTGGAGTCAACATGGGCCGGCATCCCTGTGGAACACTTTCGACAGTTTGTGGAGTGCATGCCCCGACAAATTGAGACTGTTCTGAGGGAATAGGGGGGTGTAACTCAATATTAGGAAGCTGTTTGTAATGTTTTGTACACTCAGTGTATATCGGTACATTCATAAACTGTATTATCTATGTGGAGTTGAACGTGCAATTGAAGGAGGTAAAGTTTCAACTGTAACTTTCTTAACAGATTATCCAAGTACCCCAAGGAAGGTATAAAGTCCTTCCTCCAGAGAGAACCAAGACTGGACCCTATCCAGTGGCCCTCATCCCTGGGCAGTTCCAGGACTACTACAAAAGGTAAGGTTCACTAACCAAAAAAATTGTCTCATGAATGCAGGTCCTGACCTCTAAAGATATTTGAGTAGCTGATAAATTGATGTTCCGGTGTTTGATACAGGTACTCTCCCAACGAGCTGCGCTACTTGCCCCTGAACACAGCCCTGTTCGAGCCCCCCCTGGACCCGGAGCTGCCTGCCCTGGACAGTGATGGGGACTCGGACGATGCAGATGACAACAAGGGAGAAGAGGGCAAGAAAAATTCAGTAAGGAACTAGATCCTTGAACTGGTTTTACACAATTCACTTGATTTCAGAGCTAGAGATGCGAAGACATGTTGTATTGTATTACAAGTAAATGCCGAAAGATGTTCTAAGTTGATTCAATGTAAACTCTTTTGCAGCTTGCTTGAATAGTAAGAACTGAATTGTGTCTACAGGACAGTTCATCTGGAAACACCTCAGATGGGGACAGTCAGGACAGTGGAGTGCAGTCAAAGGGCAAGACCAAGGACAGGACTACCAACCCGGCTAAAGATGCCACCCCACGCCCCAACCAACACAAATCTGTCCCTGGGTACAAGGTAGAAGAAAAAAGCCCCTGACTTTCTCCAACAGCACTTCTCTTCCCTTTTCCCTTCTCCACTACCCCTTCCAGCTTCTTCAGCACTTTCAATAGAGAGACCCTCCTTTGTTTTTCTGGCCCTGTCACTCCTCACACACACACTCCACCAGGTGGCAATAGTTCTTACTTGGGGCAACACTCAAGTCTGTGGACTTGTTCTGCCTTCCCTCTTTCACTTGGTCCAGTTTGGTACTGATGGTTCCATATCAACTGTATGGTTAAAATACTGATGGTTCCATGTCAACCGTATGGTTAAAACCAATGATTTATATACAGTATATACACTAGATGACTTAATATAAAATAAGTATAATAACATTGTGCTTAAATATAGAATCCTTAATTGAAACAATAAAAAAGCAAACACCCCACCTCTGGTTTGGTAGAAGTCTGAGGAATGGGCCTGGAGAAATGTAACCACTCTCAAATTCATAGACAGAACTATGGATGCAAAGACTGACCATCCATTATACCAACATTAACATTTTAACCATTTTGAGGCTCTACAGTGTTCAAATTCTATTGGTCACATACACATATTTAGCAGATGTTATTGCAGGAGTAGCGAAATGCTTGTGTTCCTAACTCCAATAGTGCAGTAATATCTAACAATACACACATCTAAAAATAATGGAATTAAGAAATATATAAATATTAGGATAAGCAATGTCGGAGTGGCATTGACTAAAATACAGTAGAATAGAATACAGTATATACATATGAGATGAGAAAAGCAGTATGTAAACATTATTAAAGTGACCAGGGATTCCATGTCTATGTATATAGGGCAGGATCCTCTAAGGTGCAGGATTGAGTAACGGGGTGGTAGCTGGCTAGTGATGGCTTTTTAACTGTCTGATGGCCTTGAGATAGAAGCTGTTTTTCAGTCTCTTGGTCACAGTTACATTGTTTACAATTTACATTGTTTACAAACATTGGACTAAAACATGTTTCTATTTTGGGTATTGATGGTGTACAACAGTTGGACTAAGCTCATGAGGCATTTATAAGTTATATTCTTCAACAATCAATGGGTATAGATCATTCATTTAAATCCCAAAGTTTATGTAGCTACTAAGGATTCTAGCTTTAAGGTATTATTTTACTAAAGTACTAATGTTACTACTACTACTACTACTACTACTACTACTACTACTACTACTACTACTACTACTACTACTACTACTAATTTACATGTAATTTTGTCGTTGAAACATTTTAATTTAAATACTGTAGAATTCCTATGGAGGACTGCTTCTTCTGGGCAGTGCCAATATGGCTGACCAGTGACTTCAAAGCCTCTCATTGGTCAATACATAGCATCAGCAATCCAGGGTTTATATACATCATTGGTTCAAACACTGATGGTTCCATATCAGACTTTATAAGCAATAACATTTTGGAGTAGTTCTGTCACATCTGGAACTTTTTCTTCACAGCACTTTCGATTTGGTCCTGAAGACTTGTACATTTTTCACTGTATTCTTTGAATGTCTTAATATACCTATTTTCTGTCTACTTGGCAACAGACTAATTAATGGGATTGTTCACCCAAATTACAAAATGACATTGGTTTACTTACTCTGTAAGCAGTATATGGACAATGTATGACAGCGATCCATGTTTTGGTTTAGTTTCCATGGCATTGTTTCCACATTTTAGCATTTGGAAACGGTGCCATGGAAACGAAACCAAAGCATGGATTGTTGTCATACCTTTTCCATAGACAGCTTACAGGGTAAAGAAACCAATATGTCATTTGGATGAACTATCCCTTTGAGACATGTGAGGGGAGATATTTGGCTGCTAGATTAATTGTTTTTAAACAACATACAGTATTTCTTGTTATGATACAGACTTTATAAGATGCATCCATTTTATTTAGTAGTAGCACTTAAACTACGGTAATACTTGAGTGTTTGAACGTCTTATAATTCAAGTTGTGTCAGTACTTTTAATGCAGTATTCTATGGTTGTTTGATATAACCTTACATACTGTTCTTTGTTTGAGACTGAAGAACACAAAGTTCGTGTGCCAGAGGCCTGTTAATACACTTTCTATATGTTGGCTTTTTTTTTTACTTTCGATTGCCTCTGAAAGTTATTGTTGTGTTCAGTTTAAGTTATTTGTTAAGAGTATGGCTTTTCTGGGATCAACATGATCTACCTTCTGGCAGTTTACACTCTGTCTTACTGCAAGGGCAACATGGGAGATTAATGAAAGTTAGTTTGCTAAAAATTACAGCAAGAGCAGTAAGCCCAAATGTGGCATGACTGTGGTATTACTACACTACATCCGGATTTGATCATTGGTCATTGATTGCTGTGGAGTGTTCATAACTTTCCGCAGGAATTGATTTGTCTGTTACCTTTCCATTAAGCATGTTTCCAAAGGGAATTTGAATTTATTTTGAGTGTAAACCAAACTTTAGAAGTTTAAAAACATTTCACAACTTACTTTCCATTTATTGTTAGTATGTAATACATACAATTAAACTATATATCTTAGATGTGTTTGGAATTTATCACTAACTTTCTAATATCGGAGCTCATTGAATTTAAGGCTAAAGTCAATACAGTACTTGCAGAATAATTACCTAGCTATAGATAACATGGCCTTAAAGTTGACTTTATTATCACTTTAATGCAAGTTAAGAGTTCAGGGGCTGTACAAGAAATGCATTATTTTCATACTGGTAATGATATGAATGTCGTTAGTTGGAAACACTGCAGGGGTAGCCATCTGAAGCCTAACAGAAAATATGTAGCCTTTTCTTCTTGATTTGTACCAGTCAAAGGAAACATTTCAGGATGGCAACACCAAACGTTTGACATTTTGAAAATTGATTATATTTCCACAAACACATAGAAACCTACTTCATACTCATGGGCTATATCCTCCTAACTGATTGCACACTTGTCATTCCCAATATTTGTGCAGACTGTCTGCCTAAGTAGGTACAGTTTGTGTTCAATTTGTTCCTGACTTGTACACTTCTCTCTCTTAGAATTTCATGTCTTACATGTTGGATTTGAGTGTAATGGCAAAGGTGTCATACCTTCCTTTGGGTAAATATTTATCCTAGTTTAGCTCTTTCTGTGGAGACATCTTGTATTCAATTAGCTGTCCTTTTATTAACTCAACTGTGTGTCTCTAACCTCCAGTTCGCCCTTCCACATGTTTCGTTGTTTGTTTTAGAAAGGCTTTTACTGCTTTTATCTAATCCAATACTTTTTATGTAGGAAAACCTTTATATGTCAGTCTTTAGACACAGTTCACCATTGAAATAAAGATTTCAAACAAATAGACTGTACAGAAATGTTTTGATTGTGTTAGCAGCACAGAGACTGTAATGAGGTCCTGTAATGAAATACCTGCAGGGAAAGAATTTTCCTCCCATCAGCAATCACTTTGGCTAAATACCTTTTTGTAAATGTGGGACCACAATGTGTGGAAACAGCTCGGCGTCTACAGGAGGTACATTCAATTGTTTAACCTGTTATGAGCAGCTGTGGGGGGAACTGTAGCACATCCAAATGGATCTTATATCAGCTTGACCTCTTGGTGTTTGCCTTTGGAGATTTTGAGATCCAAGAATCATAGTCTCCCAGTGCCCATGACTAGAAAGGGTTTGTGGGAGGTTCTTAAAAATGAAAAGGCTTTTCCTAGTCATTCTTGTTTGGGGTTGTGAAGTAAGAAGCACCTAACAAGATTGGATCTATTGCGAGTTAATTAATATATACCTCCTATCAGGCCTTTTAGGATTTAACACCTTGTATAATGTGTGTTGCCCCGAAGCCCTGTGTCACATGGTGCACTAGATCTTGTTGCTAAACATGATAGCATTGTTCTGTCCTTGCAGCCTAAGGTCGTACCCAATGCTATTTGTGGCATTTGCCAGAAGGGTAAGGAGTCCAACAAGGAAGGAAAGCCAGAAGCTCTCATTCACTGCTCACAGTGCAAGAACAGTGGTAAGTGGAACTTCTGTTTGTTTTTTAATTAAAACTGACAGATTGCACAGGCTTGTTCATAATGACCTTAAAGCCTCTAAGATATGAGCAACAGAATTGAATCTGAATTGTTGGGATCACAAATTGGAATTATACAGTGTGTTTTGGAGAAGTGGTGTGATTGTGTGTGTGTGTGTGTGTGTGTGTGTGTGTGTGTGTGTGTGTGTCCGTACCAGGTCACCCATCGTGCCTGGACATGAGTGAGGAGCTGGTGGGTCTGATTAAGACCTACCCGTGGCAGTGCATGGAGTGTAAGACGTGCACAGTGTGTAAGCATCCCCACCGCGAGGAGGAGCTGATGTTCTGTGACACGTGTGACCGGGGCTCCCACTCCTTCTGCGTGGGCCTGGACTCCATCCCTCTAGGTGAGCTCTCTCTCTGGGTCTGTTCAAATACTTTAAGGATGCATCACACCTTCTTTCCTTGGTGAAACCTTTGTGATGGAATCGTTGCTTACACCTATCAATATGTGTTAGATCAGTGATTACTTGAAGGAAGGGGGAGGGTATTGAAAATAATCTCTTGCTGTTGCACTCTCTTTCTCTCTCATTGTAGCTTATGTAGTCTTTTGTGGAGTTTTGGGGTGATTGAACTTCTGGTTTTATGTGACAATAACATTAATTTGCGTAGCCATCTGAGCTTGGTGTATAATGCTAAATTAGAAATCTGTTTTTATAGTTTTCCAAGACTGGTGTTTTAAGATATATATTTTTTTTGTGCAGTCAAGAAGGGTTGTGTATTACCTCAACTTGCTATAATTAGCGTTGCTGCAAATTAAACATCAGAAAGTTCATGTTCGGAATCTGGTCGAAGTGCTTTAGAAGTGTTGAAATCAAATGTCAGGAAGTGCTGGTCTTAAATGCTTTTTAGTCTGATGGATCCCACAATGCAGTCTGTTTTCTAGCCTTTGGGTTGATGTTACGTATTGCAGTTGATCCACATCGTTTTTCTCCTCAGGTTGCTGGGTTTGTGAGTGTTGCAACAAGGAGTCAACCCCCAAGAAGAAAAGAGGAAGAAAAAAAAAACTGAAGTCTACATCTGCACATAAATAGCTTATTGATTTGATCACATTCTAACGTTTTTTATACTTTTTGTACTTTAGATTGTGTTGAGATTAAGTTTTGTAATCCTGTGTATATATATGGATTTGCTTTGTCTTAATTATATTTGAAATGTCGTTGCCACTGAAGTTATTTTTTGTTGTTGCCAGGAAATGCTTTTTTTATTATATAACCCATGACTGCCCTGAAGTTTAATTAAAACACAGATGTCCCTAAAATGCCCTTCCTACCATTGTGCCCCCAATAACTTCTCATCAAAGTGGTGCCACCAAATACTGCCTATTCTTCTCTGATAACAGTTACAATAGAACTCTAAATCAACCATGTTGTTGTGACATACAGCAGGCACCACAATAGCTAATAGCTGCTCATGCGTAAGGACTGGCTTAAGTGTGACCAATTAGTCACTTGGAGAGGTGGCCCATAACAGCTCTGTCCAGGTGAGAGCCAAAGAGATCAGTTTTCCTCTTACGGTCCCTTTGGGCCCTGGTGTGAAGTCTTATAGCAGCTGCCACGTGGCGACCAGGTAGACTACACTGAGACACGTACACAGCTCCCCGTCATCTGATCGGTGAGAGTGTGGAGTACAATAGGCAGTTGGAAGCAGCAGCAAGACACTGTAACGATACGCGTGTGAACGCTCGCCGCATGGCATAGAAAGGTCAGTGTTCCACTCAACAACCGTTGTTTGTTTTTTCTTTTATTTTCATTTAACATATCAGTGTTCAACAACTGAAGCCTGGCTTGGTCTGTTGTGAACTTGAATAAATTACCCTCTTATTTGCAATGTATATGAGCCAACAGTTGAAATGACATACTTTCTATCATCTGGGCAAGAAGAGGAAAGTCATTTTATGCATGCGCGTCTAAACCTGGAGAGCAGTAAGAACTTGCTGTGCTATAGCCTTAATGACCACTAGATGGAAGCCAAAAGCTTTTGGTTGAGCCATCTTTGCTCTCCGTCAATATCCCTGGTTGGTATGGAGATGCTGTATAGTGAATAAATACCATATTCAATAGCGTGAAAGATTCTTGATCGTGAATGTTTGCACCAGATTTTGTACCAGTTTGCGCTTTGTATTTAGGAAATAATATACCCTGTTGCTTCAATGTTTGGGAACACAGCAAACCAATGTTCTGGGGAGAAGATATGTTCCTAACCAGTAGGCCAATGTTTGGGAACACAGCAAACCAATGTTCTGGGGAGAAGATATGTTTCTAACCAGTGGGCCAATGTTTGGGAACACAGCAAACCAATGTTCTGGGGAGAAGAGATGTACCTAACCAGTGAGCCAATGTTTACAACCTTTTTGTTGGGAAATTTGATGGAAACTTTTGGAAATTTAGTAATTGTTCGGTTTTATTCACTGCAGACTTCTTTATTGCCATCAGATGTCAAAGCGATCTCTTGGGTCAATGATTTTCAGCAAAACATGTCAAACTCAGATTTTTTTTATTGCAATCTTCCAAACTGTATTGCCCTGCAGTCTCGTTGGCTTACTGAAATAAGGACGTCTTTCACCAGTTGTCTTTATGACCAGGATTTACGTACAGACTCTGGGACACACTTTATAAAGTGGGAGTGAAAGAACCATCTGTTTTGATAGATTGCAACACTTTTATGTGTTCAAATACTTTTACACAATGTGTCATGAAATAAAACTGATCCTCAAAGCCAGCAGCAGTTGTCAGAGAGGTAACAGCCTGTGGCTGTCTGAGCCTTGCTGCTTGTGAAAACCTCTACCAGGCTGTATCACTCCTCTGGCTTGCTTCTCCCTCTTGGGTCAAAGCAACCACTGGATCACTTGCTACTATGTATTTTATATATATATTTTTTTAAACCTTTATTTAACTAGGCAAGTCAGTTAAGAACAAATTCTTATTTACAATGACGGCCTAGGAACAGTTGGTTAACTGCCTTGTTCAGGGGCAGAATGACAGATTTTTACCTTGTCAGCTCTGGGATTTTGAACTAGCAACCTTTCGGTTACTGGCCCAACGTTCTAACCACTAGGCTACCTGCCGCCCCATCAATTATTAATTGGGTAAGCTCATGGAAAATACAAACTCATTAGGGCTTTTGAATTAAAAGACCTCTCTGCCGTTTTGACTTTCGGTGGATAGCCAGGCTGTTAAACCAGGTGTAATGGTCCACTCTTGTTGCCAGGCTGTCAAACCAGGTGTAATGGTCCTTTCTTGTTGCCAGGCTGTTAAACCAGGTGTAATGGTCCTTTCTTGTTGCCAGGCTGTTAAACCAGGTGTAATGGTCCTCTCTTGTTGTCAGGCTGTTAAACCAGGTGTAATGGTCCTTTCTTGTTGCCAGGCTGTTAAACCAGGTGTAATGGTCCTCTCTTCTGGCCAGGCTGTTAAAGCAGGCTGAGCGCAGACACCAGCATGGTTATCGGACCTTCCTCATGCATATTTTACTGCCTCACACCTGTTGCCTCTCCACAACGAGAGTGCCTTTGCTCCTGTGGACGAGCGGCTTAAGTGAGGACTGGCCATGCGGTAGACACCTTTCACTGCCGTTCTGTCTCACCAGCCTTGAATGGAGCAGTTAATGGAGGGGTGTCAGTTGAGGTAAAGGGTAAAGAAGGGAGTGTATGAATGGAAGGGATTTACTGGTTTTGTTCCGGTGAGGTATCTTTAGCCAGGTATATTTTACCACCAGAATAAGGCCTAAACTCATGACAAACCACATAGTGTTTGAAGCGTTGGCGGATCTCCCTTTGCTGTCTCCAGTAGTCACCTACAGGACCTAGACAGGGGTTCTCCAGTAGTCACCTACAGGACCTAGACAGGGGTTCTCCAGTAGTCACCTACAGGACCTAGACAGGGGTTCTCCAGTAGTCACCTACAGGACCTAGACAGGGGTTCTCCAGTAGTCACCCACAGGACCTAGACAGGGGTTCTCCAGTAGTCACCACTCACTGCTTCGGACCAACAGCTGGCTACAGCTGCTCTCCAGTTGCACCACATGCTTGAGTGAGGTAAGTGACTGGCTGCACAGACAGAGGTCCAGTAACCCTGCACATCCGACACTTACATAGAATCTTTACACATGGTCCCCCTCAGCAGGGAAGACTGCAGATGTTTTGTTCAGCACTGGTGGCCACTTCACCCCCTTAGTTCAGCAGCCTGTATCAGTTAGTGTGAAATTCACTCCGGTGTGAGTTTCGACCTGATGGACTGAATCCTGGATTTTACTGAATACCACCTGTAATGTAATGTCCTCCACTGTATAATCAAATGTATTTTTAGTATACAATATATTCCTCAGGGTGTTAAATGCGTGTTAATTTTGGGGCAGCTGTAAAATGTGAATTGTTTATAGTTAGTATCGGTATAAGCAATAAACACCTAGATGTGCTCTCCGGCCTGTCAGTGACTACCTCCCCTTTCCCCTGTGCCTCCACAGCGTGGGAAGGAGGCTTGTGATAAGTTCGTCTTTGATGTAAACCCTGTTCTCTCTGCTGAGTGTCTGTGCTGCTGCGTTAGGGGTGGGCAGGCAGGCTTCATTTTACAGCTCATTCCAGTTTCTTCGGCCTCTGGAACAGTTTCACAGTCCTGTTCGGAACAGTGGGCCCGCTTTGTCACTGAGCTGCTGAAGCACCTCTGGGGCGCCCTGTGATTGAAGACAACATATGGACAATGCCCTCCCTTCCTGTTTCAAGGGAATGTTGTTCGGGCTGGGTGGACTCTTGGGAAAGGGAGCGCTACCTTTGACCTCTGGAATCACTCATTTACTCTGGGCCCAGGGAGAAGATGAGGGGGTCTGCAGGAAGGGATTCAGCCAACCAGCTGTCACTAGAAACTCCCAGTGTTTCTGTGGCCATTCTCAGAGAGGAAGGCAGACCCTTTTGAGGGCAGGGCAGAGCAGAGCAACAGGGCCAAAGCATTTGCCTGAAGATCTGTGTTAGCCATTTCTATTGCTGCCTTCTTCAATGCAGATTGTAAGCTTTTGGTACAAACTGTGAAGCCATGATGAGGTAGAGATAACAAGATGTATGGGTATGCTGTTTATTGGTATTTTATGTGAAATATAGTGTATTTCTCTAGTTTGTTTCATGGCTGTATTTCTATAATTATTTGTGTTGCAGCCAGGTTGAGGTTTCTGTTGCAGCTGGTTTGTGTTGTTAAAAAAAACAGACTTCTCTTTTGGGATGCATTTCTCTTTCTCTGTCTGTCCTCTCTCACTTTACGATCCCCGTTACTGTCCTTGTTACAATCCCTGTTACAGTCCCCCAAATGGACAGCTGTGGGTTTGACACCACATCCCAGACCTGTATCTGTCTGTGCACTAATTCAAGTAGTAAGTATTTACAGACGTCATCTGCCATCCTACCGTTTCTGATGTCTGTCTGTCAGTGGACTGGGTGTGGGCAGAAACCTGAGCCATTTACACAGTCCTCCAAACTATCCCCTGAAAAGGAATAGGGGATTATCATCCCTGACCCTGACCTGTTTGCTATGAGTTACCTGTTGTTTTCAATTGTTACTGATATTTAAGATACAGAAAAGGTTTTGCAGGAGCAAATAAAACATTATTGTAAAAACATATTTAGTAAAACATTGTGGAGACACAGGAGAGGAGCACTTTTGGTTATAGGTGTATACTGTGAGGTGATGTTTCATCAGGCGTATACTGTGAGGTGATGTTTCATCAGGCGTATACTGTGAGGTGATGTTTCATCAGGCGTATACTGTGAGGTGATGTTTCATCATAGGTGCATACTGTGAGGTGATGTTTCATCAGGTGCATACTGTGAGGTGATGTTTCATCAGGTGCATACTGTGAGGTGATGTTTCATCATAGGTGTATACCGTGAGGTGATCTGAAATAGAACAGAACTTAATGCTGGATCGTCAACAATGCCGAAAAGCCTTTGTTAAAAAAAAAACTTCCTGAAGGCACTTTCATGTAGTGAAAACAGTTCTACAGAATATATTGGGAAGTCAGCAATATAATGGGAATGATTTATTGATTACTGCATTGTTGGGTTTAGATCCATTTCACTGTACTTGTGCATGTGACATTGAAACGTGTCTATGAGGCCCCTAAACCCCTGTATTAGTTCAGGTTTGGATACCTACACTGTTGTGAGACAGGATGAGTAATATATTTATAGTTGGACAGGCGTTTACGTTTGACACATGCTGGTTGATTTGAATAAATGGTCACCGGTGTCTGCGGCTACTACAGAATGTTTTCCAACCAAATAAACTGTTTAATCTACAGTAGGCTACCAGTGGAGCTGTTATGTGGTACGGTTCATCCACAAGCAATGAAAATACTTTTATCTTTCATGTGCATTGTAAAACAGGCTTCTGTGGGTCAGTGACATGATTACTGTTGGAATAACAGAGTGTAGAAAAACATGTAACTGGGCTGGGATATAAACGCTGGGCCCGGGACTAAAATGCTGGGCCGGGATGCAAAAGATGGCGCCAAACAGAGAGGGCTGCCTTGCTTCTAGTATTTTGTTTTTTTGTGTGTTGTTTCTTACATCGTTAGCCCAGAAAATCTTAAGTGTTATTACTTACAGCCGGGAAGAACTATTTGATATCAGAGTGACATCTTACCAGCACTACGACAAGGAATACAACTTTCCCGAAGCGGATCCTTTGTCCGAACCACCTAGGGCATTTTAACTGATTCCAGAGGCTGACCCAAAACAACACCGCCGGAGAAGAGGTAGACGGAGCGGTCTTCTGGTCAGACTTCGGAGGCACGCACATCACCCACCGCTTCCGAAGTATATTACTTGCGAATGTCAAGTCTCAACATAACAAGGTAGACGAAATTAGGGCAAGGGTTGTATTCCAGAGTGACATCAGGTATTGTAACATACTCTGTTTCACGGAAACATGGCTCTCTCGGGATATTCTGTCGGAGTCGGTACAGCCACCTGGATTCTTTGTGCGTCGCGCCGACAGGAATAAACATGTCTCCAGGAAGAAGGGCAGGGGTGTATGTTTCATGATTAATGACTCATGGTGTAATTGTAACAACATACAGGAAGTCCTTTTGTTCACCTGACTTAGAATTCCTTACAATCAAATTCCGACCGTATTATCTCCCAAGAGAATTCTCCTCGGTTATTGTCACAGCCGTGTATATCCCCCCTCAAGCTGATACCACGACGGCCCTCAAGGAACTTCACTGGACTTTATGCAAACTGGAAACCACATATCCTGAGGCTGCGTTTATTGTAGCTGGGGATTTAAAAAAATATAATTTGAGAACAAGGCTACCTAAAATTTTATCAGCGTATTGACTGTAGCACTCGCGATGGAAAAACACTGGATCACTGCTACTCTAACTTCCGCAATGCGTACAAGGCCCTCCCCCGCCCTCCTTTTGGCAAATCTGACCACGACTCCATTTTGCTCCTCCCTTCCTATAGGCAGAAACTCAAACAGGATGTACCCGTGCTAAGGACTATTCAACGCTGGTCTGACCAATCGGAATCCACGCTTCAAGATTGTTTTGATCACGCGGACTGAGACATGTTCTGGGTAGCCTCTGAGAATAATATTGACGTATATGCTGATTCGGTGAGTGAGTTTATAAGGAAGTGTATAGGAGATTGTTGTACCTAATGTGACTATTAAAACCTATCCTAACCAGAAACCGTGGCTAGATGGCGGCATTCGCGCAATACTGAAAGCGCAAACCACTGCATTTAACCATGGAAAGGTGACTTGGAATATAGCCAAATACAAACAGTGTAGTTATTCCCTCCGCAAGGCAATCAAACAAGCGTAATGTCAGTATAGAGACAAAGTAGAGTCGCAATTCAACGGCTCAGACACGAGACGTATGTGGCAGGGGCTACAGACAATCACGGACTACAAAAGGAAAACCAGCCATGTCATGGACACCGACGTCTTGCTTCCAGACAAACTAAACACCTTCTTTGCCCGCTTTGAGGATAATACACCGACGCGGCCCGCTACCAAGGACTGTGGGCTCTCCTTCTCTGTGGCCGACGTGAGTAAGACATTTAAACGCGTTAACCCTTGCAAGGCTGCCAGCCCAGACGGTGTCCCTAGCCGCGTCCTCAGAGCATGTGTAGACCAGCTGGCTGGTGTGTTTACAGACGTATTCAATCAATCCCTATTCCAGTTTGCTGTCCCCACATGCTTAAAGATGGCCACCATAGTTCCTGTACCCAAGAAGGCAAAGGTAACTGAACTAAATGACTATCGCTCCGTAGCACTCACTTCTGTCATTTGAGAGACTAGTCAAGGATCATATCACCTCCACCTTACCTGTCACCCTAGACCCACTTCAATTTGCTTACCGCCACTATAGGTCCACAGACGATGCAATCGCCATCACACTGCACACTGCCCTATCCCATCTGTTCAAGAGGAATACCTATGTAAAATGCTGTTCATTGACTATAGCTCAGCATTCAACACCATAGTACCCTCCAAGCTCATCATTAAGCTTGAGGCCCTGGGTCTCAACCCCACCCTGTGCAATTGGGTCCTGGACTTCCTGACGGGCCGCCCCCAGGTGGTGAAGGTAGGAAACAACATCTCCACTTCGCTGATCCCCAACACTGGGGCCCCACAAGGGTGCGTGCTCAGCCCCCTCCTGTACTCCCTGTTTAGCTATGACTGCTTGGCCATGCACACCTCCAACTCAATCATCAAGTTTGCTGACGACACAGCAGTAGTAGGCTTGATTACCAACAATGACAAGACAGACTACAGGGAGGTGAGGGCACTCGGGGTGTGGTGTCAGGAAAACAACCTCACACTCAACGTCAACAAAACAAAGGAGATGATCGTGGACTTCAGGAAACAGCAGAGGGAGCACCCCCTATCCACATGGACTTGACAGCAGTGGAGAAGGTGGAAAGTTTTAAGTTCCTCTGTGTACACATCACAAACAAACTGAAATGATCCACCAACACAGACCGTGTGGTGAAGAAGGCGCAACAGCGCCTTTTCAACCTCAGGAGGCTGAAGAAATGTGTCTTGTCAACTTGAACCCTCACAAACCTTTACAGATGCACAATTGAGAGCATCCTGTCGGGCTGTATCACAGCCTGGTATGGCAACAGCACCGCCCACAACCGCAAGGCTCTCCAGAGGGTGGTGCGGTCTGCACAACGCATCACCGGGGGCAGACTACCTGCCCTCCAGGACAACTACAGCACCGGATGTCACAGGAAGGCCAAAAAGATCATCAAGGACAACAACCACCTGAGCCATTGCCGTTTCACTCCAGCAGCATCCAGAAGGTGAGGTCAGTACAGGGGCATCAAAGCTGGGACCAAGAGACTGAAAAACATCTATCTCAAGGTCATCAGACTGTTAAACAGCCATCACTAACACAGATTGGCTGATGCCTACATACAGACTTAAAATCATTGGCCACTTTAAATGGATCACTAGTCACTTTAATAATGCCACTTTAATAATGTTTACATACCTTGCATTACTCATCTCATATGTATATACTGTATTTTATACCATCTATTGCATCTTGCCCATGCCGCTGTGTCAATGCTTATCCATATATTTAGATGTATAAATTCTTATTCCATTCCTTTACTTAGATTTGTTTGTATTAGGTAGTTGTTTTGGAATTGTTAGATATTGCTGCACTGTCAGAACTAGAAGCACAAGCATTTCGCTACACTCGCATTAACATCTGCTAACCATGTGTTTGGGACCAATATTTGATTTTATTTGTAACGCTGCCGGGATCAAAATGTTGGGCCGGGACCAAATTGCTTTGCTGGGACCAAAAGCTGGGACGGGATCAAAATGCTGGTCCGGGACCAAAACGCTGGGCTGGAAAGTAGAGTAAACAAGAAAACAAAATCACACAAACATACAGGTAAATGCCAAAAATACAGGAAACGCCAGCAAAGTGTCTTAATAGGGCGTTGGACCACCGCAAGCCAGAACAGCTTCAATGCACCTTGGCATAAATTCTACAAGTGTCTGGAACTCTAGTGGAGGGATGTGACACCATTCTTCTAAAAGACATTTCATAATTTGGTGTTTTGTTGAGGTAAAATGCTATCTCAGGCACCTCTCCAGAAAGTGTTATTTTTTTAATTTTATTTTTACTAGGCAAGTCCGATAAGAAGAAATTCTTATTTTCTAGGAACAGTGTGTTAACTGCCTGTTCAGAGGCAGAACGACAGATTTGGACCTTGTCAGCTTGAGGAATTGAACTTACAACCTTTCGGTTACTAGTCCAACGCTCTAACCACTAGGCTACCCTGGGTTGAGATCTGGTGACTGAGACGGCAATGGCATATGGTTTACATAGTTTTCATGCTCATCAAACCATTCAGTGACCTCTCGTCCTATGTGGGCATAGACATGGTAGCCAAAATCATTTTTATACATGACCCTAAGCATGATGGGATGTTAACTGCTTAATTAACTCAGGAACCACACCTATGTGGAAGCACCTGCTTTCAATATACTTTATATCCTTAATTTACTCAAATGTTTCCATTATTTTGGCAGTTACCTGTATGTCAAGATGTCACAGAGGGGTGGGGAAATAGGAGAAAGCATAGTTACTCTCCAAGAGGGACAATGCCCTGTACAATAATACTGTATCACATCTGTAGGAGCAATTTGAAAAACAAATAAAGCTCTTGTATTTCTTGGATGTTTTTCATTTATATGATATACATTCAATGTTTGAAAAGTATGTATTCATAAACTCTCTGTAGCAGTATTTTCAAAGTGAAAGTTAACTGTTGGCTATTTACTGAGTTTAGATCAAAATAGATCCAACAACGTTCTGATTTTCAGCCTGAGAACACCCTTCATCAGTTAGTCTTTCAGAGAAAGAAGTGACCAAACAGAAGTGCTCTGGTGTGGTGTGGCTGAGGCCGGGTGGCCAAAGGGGGCGGTCCCCCCGAGCAGGCCACTGTGGTGAGAGTGAGGCGCCATAGACAGGGGCTGGAGACCCACTGAGAAGAGAGAAAACATTCAGTGGCCCTGTCTGACACCAGGGGTCAGGGGTTCAGCCCCAGCCACTGTAGGAAGCATAGAAGGCAGGGCCCTCTTCCCGCTCCCCCCAGCGCCATCATTTTGAAGCCGGAGCAGCTGGCAGGTGTCAGGAGTTACAAAGGGCCATCTGTGCAGAGAGAACTGTCCCAACCATTCCTTCGCTCGCTACTTCATTAAACTTTCCACTTCATAAACCCAATCGGGCCAGCTCGCTGTCGCTGGCCAGCGTGTGGGCCACGCTCCCCAACTTTCTTTCCCAGGACTCACTCGGTCAGTCCACATTGCCAACTATAAACAAGTGACAAGCCGCTTTTTCCCATCCTGAGCTGTTTTCTCTATTTGGCCAGCAGGAAGAAAAACAAAACAACTTTTATTGGCAAGCTCGAGAGATGGAATTCTAAGATCTAAATAAATCATTTTTGATATGAAGAAAACAAGATGGAACTGTGTGTACTGAAGTGACTTTGCAAATATAACTGCGAGTAGCAATGCATGGGGTTCACAGGGTGACAGAAAGGACACGATCAGTTGGATAACAAAACAAGCAGTGAAAGCAGTAATACCCCAAAACAAGCAGTAATACCCCAAGGATGATGCAAGTGAAGTTTAGTCTAATGCTGCAGGTTACAACCCTGCACAAGTACTTCCGGTTCACGTTTTCTAATACGGCAGCAATAGTGCACATAATAATCCCAATATTTAGTTTCAGTCATAAATTTTTTTTTTTTTTTTAAATCGTAGAAAATACCCTTGTTTCGCAGCTCTTTCATATTGGACAATGCCAACATAATAATACAAATATTTCACAATGTTTGTTAATCTGTTTGTGTATATGATTTAAATCCCAGTTGGTACACTCCACATTAGCGTTCCAAAATACTTCAATACACTCTCACAGCTGTAATATGCTGACTGTGCAAGTGGTAGGACTTCCGGTTTATAATTTTCCTGAATAAAATATCCACTTTTCACTACCATAATATGGGATTATACAGATACACTAATCACAATATTACACATTGTTTGTCTGCATAATTTAAATCTAATATTAATTTGCATGAGACAAAGTCAACTTGATCAATAGTCATTGCTCTAGTATCCTATAGTTCCCAATGACGTTATAGAAGCACCAACTGTTCTTGTGCAGCCACCTAAGGTTGCAGTTACTTTATATTCACTCAGCTTCTAAGGACATACAGTGAGGGAAAAAAGTATTTGATCCCCTGATGATTTTGTACGTTTGCCCACTGACAAAGAAATGATCAGTCTATAATTTTAATGGTAGGTTTATTTGAACAGTGAGAGACAGAATAACAGCAAAAAAATCCAGAAAAACGCATGTGAAAAATGTTATAAATTGATTTGCATTTTAATGAGGGAAGTAAGTATTTGACCCCCTCTCAATTAGAAAGATTTCTGGCTCCCAGGTGTCTTTTATACAGGTAACGAGCTGAGATTAGGAGCACACTCTTATAGGGAGTGCTCCTAATCTCAGTTTGTTACCTGTATAAAAGACACCTGCCCACAGAAGCAATCAATCAATCAGATTCCAAACTCTCCACCATGGCCAAGACCAAAGAGCTCTCCAAGGATGTCAGGGACAAGATTGTAGACCTACACCAGGCTGGAATGGGCTACAAGACCATCGCCAATCAGCTTGGTGAGAAGGTGACAACAGTTGGTGCGATTATTCGCAAATGGAAGAAACACAAAAGAACTGTCAATCTCCCTCGGCCTGGGGCTCCATGCAAGATCTCACCTCGTGGAGTTGCAATGATCATGAGAACGGTGAGGAATCAGCCCAGAACTACACGGGAGGATCTTGTCAATGATCTCAAGGCAGCTGGGACCATAGTCACCAAGAAAACAATTGGTAACACACTACGCCGTGAAGGACTGAAATCCTGCAGCGCCCGCAAGGTCCCCCTGCTCAAGAAAGCANTGGATGGGTATTCCAGCATGACAATGACCCAAAACACACGGCCAAGGCAACAAATGGGTGGCTCAAGAAGAAGCACATTAAGGTCCTGGAGTGGCCTAGCCAGTCTCCAGACCTTAATCCCATAGAAAATCTGTGGAGGGAGCTGAAGGTTAGAGTTGCCAAACGTCAGCCTCGAAACCTTAATGACTTGGAGAAGATCTGCAAAGAGGAGTGGGACAAAATCCCTCCTGAGATGTGTGCAAACCTGGTGGCCAACTACAAGAAACGTCTGACCTCTGTGATTGCCAACAAGGGTTTTGCCACCAAGTACTAAGTCATGTTTTGCAGAGGGGTCAAATACTTATTTCCCTCATTAAAATGCAAATCAATTTATACAATTTTTCACGTGTTTTTCTGGATTTTTTTGTTGTTATTCTGTCTCTCACTGTTCAAATTTGTGCTAACGTGCATCTCTAGGTACAGTGTGGCAAAATTTGAATGCAGCAACTAGTTTGAGAATATTATTTTTGGCATTAGCGTTACATATGCAAAGAATGGGTTGTTAAGTCTCTGTTTTTTATATATCAATACCTAATTCAGTGTTTGTTCATCTTAGGGATGTCCATGATAGCAATGACAAGTTTCAAGTACTATTGACCCTTAGTTTGAGAAAAGCTATGTTAAGACATGTACCATGGCCCTACATTCTGAATTTGGTGTCATTTTCATAGGACCAAATGACACCAAATTCAGAATGTAGGGCCATGGTACATGTCTTAATATAGCTTTTGAGAAATGAGAAGCATATTATTTAAACTATTTGTTGCATATTTTAGCATATTAGCGTATGTGCTAATATGCATCTATTGGCATAGTGTGGCCATCTTTGAATACATCAATGTCATTTTCTCAAACTCTCTAGGGACTATTGTGATGAGTCCAAATACCTTATTTGGAGTGAATCTGACTTTTAGGCAATGAGAAGATTATTTTGTTTGATTATTTTAAGCATTAGCATTACATAGTCCAAAAAGTGAATTGTTAATAGTTTCCTTTTTTAAAGATATCAATGCCAAACTTAGCATGGTTTTGATGACCCTAAAACATTTCATGTTGATAGGCTATTGTG
Source organism: Hucho hucho (assembly GCA_003317085.1). NCBI lineage: Eukaryota > Metazoa > Chordata > Actinopteri > Salmoniformes > Salmonidae > Hucho > Hucho hucho. Next base: position 74,721 of record QNTS01002814.1, on the reverse strand, counting down.
GAGTTGATTTACAAATTATTTAAATTGACTTGTAAAATATGATTTCCTTATTTATCAATAAGGAAAAAATATCCAAGATGGAGGAAAATCTATCCTGACGAACCTTATGGGTCCTTAAGGCAAATTCGTTCCGCATGAGGAAAGACATCTACATACAACGTTTCAAGTCTCTAGGTCAAACGGGGCGGCAAAAATTAGGGTTTAAATGAGACTGCTTATAACAGCGCCACCGATAGGCCAATCGGCGCCATTCTTTTTGACCAAGTTACTCATGGTGCTCTATTTTCGGCTGGAGTTAAGGCGGTGCGACTATCAAACACACGTTAGTTTGCAACTACGTCATGTAAAAACTGGCGTGCTGGCATTTTCCAGCCCTAATGCCAGGTTCAGCAATTTACCTTTCTAACAGCAGCACGCTTGCGCTCAGATGGGAGGGGTGGAAATATTTGTGTCTTGTCCTTAAAAACAAGATCAAAAGTGTTCATTTCAGGCAGTGCATGTAGGGATATTTAAGACCAACCAAAAGCTGGTTTTAGCAGTAATGCAGTTGGTTATGGCATGAATTTTGACAGCAGAAACACAGCCTATACAGCCATGACGTGCACTGCCCATATGCGCATGTAACAATATATGATTTGGTGCCTGTATACTTCGTATTTAGAAACATAAAACACTAATGTTTTTCCCTCATTTCATTTTATTTCATTACAAACCAAGCATAGCATCCCCTCCTCTCAATGAACTCAATGAATATCAAGTTTGAGAGGAGCAAAACAGTGAGCTGACATTCCCTTTTTATCTATGTATTGTAGTCAGGCCTACATTATTTTAGCCAGTCGTTGGACGTGCGTAAAACCCCCTCCATGATGTAGGCTATGCCCATCATGAAAGAAGAGATGAGAGCCTCTGTGAATACCAGTGAACCTTGTATTTAGAAGTTATTTGAACAATTGTTTGTTTTACATTTAATATTTTTAAAACCCAAGCCCTCTGTAGGTTATACTTAACCTAGGCTTACTATAATGAAGGCTGGTTCAACAGCAATACGTCATGCCTTTTTTAATGCTGGCGATTTTATGGTATAATTATATTTTACATGTATTTTTTGTTGTTGTTGAAAAAACAAACAGATTGTTTTGTTGATTGTTGCTTGTTTTTCGTTGAATTTGATTAATACCAAACTTATTATTTTATATATATTGTTTTGTATGAGCAGTATGAGTACATACACACATTATCTACTGTAGGTTTAATACATAGTACAGTGCAAATTACAATACAATATATAAAATGGCTGTGTCTAATAAATTCAACGAAAAGTAAATTCGCTACTGCTGCTTCAACTTGACTACTCAACCCCCAAGTAGTCAAGTTGAAGCCATAGTAATGTATTTACTTGGCTTTGACGGCCTTCTCAGTCTTCTTGGGGAGCAGCACTGCCTGGATGTTGGGCAGCACACCACCCTGAGCGATGGTCGCACCACCAAGCAGTATGAGTACATACACACATTATCTACTGTAGGTCTAATACATAGTACAGTGCAGATTACAATACAATATATATAAAATGGCTGTGTCAAATAAGTGGACAGCACACCACCTTGAGCGATAGTCGCACCGCCAAGCAGTTTGTTCAGCTCCTCGTTGTTATGGACGGCCAGCTGCAGGTGATGGGGGGTGATACGAGTCTTCTTGTTGTCATGGGCAGCGTTGCCGGCCAACTCCAGGATCTCAGCAGTCAGGTACTCGAGCACGGTGGCCAGGTAGACTGGTGCACCAGCGCCCACACGCTTGGCGTAGTTGCCTTTGCGCAGCAGCCTGTGCACACGGACAACGGGAACTGGAGCCCGGCACGGGATGATTGTGTCTTTGTCTTTGCCCTGGCCTTGCCCTGGTATGTACTTACAAGTAAAATGGCGCCGGAGCAGAAGGCAGACGTTTTACGTGCCCCCAACCTATTGTGTATTTTTGTTTGTTTATCGGCATTGTTTTTACCTTTTTTACTCATTTTGTACATAATGTTGCCCCTACTGTCTCTTATGACCGAAAATAACTTATAGACATCAGGACTGAGATTACTCACCACTGACTAGCAGAATACTTTTCTTCTTTCACGACTCTGACGAGCCCGAGGCGGAGGATATACGGCTCCCTCGGGAACAGGCCCCGAGCCCCGTGATCTGCGTGAAGAGGAGGCTAAGAAAGAGAGGCCGGAGAGCGGGCTGCCTGCTGAGAATTTGAAGGTGATCGAATAAACCCCCACTTCCCTCAATTCTTTTAGCAAATGTGCAATCTTTGGACAATAAAATCGACCAGTTACGCGGAAGATTAAACTACCAACGGGACATTAAAAACTAACATCTTATGCTTCACGGAGTCGTGGCTGAACGACGACAACATCAACATAGAGCTGGCTGGTTGTACGATGTACCGGCAGGACAGAACAGCTGTGTCTGGCACTAAGATAGCATTGAATGAGCTGTATTCCGCCATAAGCAAACAAGAAAACGCTCACCCAGAGGCGGTGCTCCTAGTAGCCGGGGACTTTAATGCAGGGAAACTTAAATCTGTTTTACCAAATTTCTATCAGCATGTTAAATATGCAAACAGAGGGAACTCTGGACCACTTTTACTCCACACACAGAGACTCATACAAAGCTCTCCCTCACCCTCCATTTGGCAAATCGGACCATAATTCCATCCTCCTGATTCCTGCTTACAAGCAAAGATTTAAGCAGGAAGCACCAGTGACTAGATCAATTAAAAAGTGGCCAGATGAAGCAGATGCTAAGCTACAGGACTGTTTTGCTTGCACAGACTGGATATGTTCTTGGATTCCTCCAATGGCATTGAGGAGTACACCACATCGGTCATTGGCTTCATCAATAAGTGCATCGATGACATCATCCCCACAGTGACCGTACGTACATACCCCAACCAGAAGCCATGGATTCCAGGCAGCATCCGCACTGAGCTAAAGGCTAGAGCTGCCGCTTTCAAGGTGCGGGACTCTAACCCGGAAGCTTATAAGAAATCCAGCTATGCCCTCCGACGAACCATCAAACAGGCAATGCGTCAATACAGGACTAAGATCGAGTCGTACTACACCAGCTCTGACTCTTGTTGGATGTGGCAGGGCTTGCAAACCATTACAGACTACAAAAGGGAAGCACAGCCGAGAGCTGCCCTGTGACACGAGCCTACCAGACGAGCTAAACTACTTCTATGCTCGCTTCGAGGCAAATAACACTGAAATATGCATGAGAGCACCAGCTGTACCGGAAGACTGTGTGATCACGCTCTCCGCAGCCGATGTGAGTAAGACCTTTAGACAGGTCAACATTCACAAGACCGCAGGGCCAGACGGATTACCAGGACGTGTACTGCGAGCATGCGCTGACCAACTAGCAAGTGTCTTCACTGATATTTTCAACCTCTCCCTGTCCGAGTCTGTAATACCAACATGTTTTAAGCAGACCACCATAGTGCCTGTGCCCAAGAACACTAAGGTAACCTGCCTAAATGACTACCGACCCATAGCACTCACGTCTGTAGCCATGAAGTGCTTTGAAAGACTGGTCATGGCTCACATCAACACCATCATCCCAGAAACCCTAGACCCAATCCAATTTGCATTCCGCCGCAACAGATCCACAGATGATGCAGTCTCTATTGCTCTGTACTGTTAGATTTCAGTGCAGCCTTTGATATTATTGACCATAACCTGTTGTTGAAAAAACGTACGTGCTATGGCTTTTCAACCTCTGCCATATTGTGGATTCAGAGCTATCTATCTAATAGAACTCAAAGGGTTTTCTAATGTCTCTAATGTCAAACATGTAAAGTGTGGTGTACCTCAGGGCAGCTCTCTAGGCCCTCTACTCTTTTCTATTTTTACCAATGACCTGCCACTGGCATTAAACAAAACATGTGTGTCCATGTATGCTGATGATTCAACCATATACGCATTAGCAATCACAGCTAATGAAGTCACTGAAACCCTTAACAAAGAGTTGCAGTCTGTTTTGGAATGGGTGGCTAGAAATACACTGGTCCTGAACATCTCTAAAACTTAGCATTTTATTTGGTACAAACCATTCCTTAAGTGCTTGACCTCAGCTGAATCTGGTAATGAATGGTGTGGCTTTTGAATAAGTTGAGGAGACTAAATTACTTCGCGTTACCTTAGATTGTAAACTGTCATGGTAAAAACATATAGATTCAATGGTTGCAAAGATGGGGAGAGGTCTAGCCGTAATAAAGAGATGCTCTGCTTTTTTGACACCACACTCCAAAAAGCAAGTTCTGCAGGCTCTAGTTTTGTCTAATCTTGATTATTGTCCAGTCGTGTGGTCCAGTGCTGCAAGGAAAGACCTAGTTAAGCTGCAGCTGGCCCAGAACAGAACGGCACGTTTTGCTCTTAATTGCAATCAGAGGGCTAATATTAATACTATGCATGCCAGTCTCTCTTGGCTAAGAGTTGAGGAGAGACTGACTGCATCACTTCTTATTTTTATAAGAAACATTAATGTGTTGAAAATCCCAAATTGTTTGCGTAGTCAACTTACACACAGCTCTGACACACACACTTATCCCACCAGACATTCCTCCAGGGTTATTTTCATAGTCCCCAAATCCAGAACAAATTCAAGAAAACATACAGTATTATATAGAGCCCGTATTGCATGGAACTTCCTTCCATCTCATATTGCTCAAATAAAGAGCAAACTTGGTTTAAAAAAACAGAAAGGAATACCTCGCGGCACAACGCCTGTCCCCTATTTTACCTAGATAGTTTGTGTGTGTGCATTGATATGTAGGCTACGTGTGCCCTTTTAAAAATGTATGTAGTTCTGTCCTTGAGCTGTTCTTGTCTAATGATGTTCTGCAAATGTCATTCTGTATTATGTTTCATGTTTTGTGTGGACCCCAGGAAGAGTAGCTGCTGCTTTTGCAACGGCTAATGGGGATCCTAATAAAATACCTAATACCAAATACTCCACACTGCCCTTTCCCACCTGGACAAAAGGAAAACCTATGTGAAAATGCTGTTCATTGACTACACAAATCTCATCACCAAGCTAAGGACCCTGGTACTAAACACCTCCCTCTGCAACTGGATCCTGGACTTCCTGACGGGCCGCCCCCAGGTGGTAAAGGTAGGTAACAACACATCCGCCAAGCTGATCCTCAACACAGGGGCCCCTCAGGGGTGCGTGCTCAGCCCCCTCCTGTACTCCCTGTTCACTCATGACTGCGCGGCCAGGCACGACTCCAACACCATAATTCAATTTGCCGATGACACAACAGTGGTAGGCCTGATCCCCGACAACAATGAGACAACCTATAGGGAGGAGGTCAGAGACCTGGCCGTGTGGTGCCAGGACAACAATCTCTCCCTCAGCGTGATCAAGACAAAGGAGATGATTGTGGACTACAGGAAAAAGAGGACCAAGCACGCCCCCATTCTCATTGATGGGGCTGCAGTTGAGCAGGTTGAGAGCTTCAAGTTCCTTGGTGTCTACTTCACCAACAAACTAACATGGTCCAAGCACACCAAGACAGTCGTGAAGCAGGCAAGACAAAACCTTTCCCCCTTAGGAGACTGAAAAGATTTCGCATGGTTCCTCAGATCCTCAAAATGTTACAGCTGCACCATCGAGAGCATCCTGACTGGTTGCATCACTGCCTGGTATGGCAACTGCTCGGCCTCCGACCGCAAGGCACTACAGAGGGTAGTGCAAACTGCCCAGTACATCACTGGGGCCAAGCTTCCTGCCATCCAGGACCTCTATACCAGGCAGTGTCAGAGGAAGGTCCTAAAAATTGTCAGACTCCAGCCACCCTAGTCATAGACTGTTCTCTCTGCTACCGCATGGCAAGCGGTACCGGAGCGCCAAGTCTAGGTCCAAGAGGCTTCTAAACAGCTTCCACCCCCGAGCCATAAGACTCCTGAACATCTAGTCAAATGGTTACCCAGACTATTTGCATTGCCCCCCCCCCCTCCCCTCCCCTCCCCACACCACTGCCAATCATCCATGCATAGTCACTTTAATAACTCTACCAACATGTACATACTACCTCAACTAACCGATGCCCCCACACATTGACTCTGTACCGGCACCCCCCTTATATAGTGTTATTTTTTACTGCTGTTCTTTCATTACTTGTTACTTTTATCTCTTATTCTTATCTGTATTTTATTTGAAACTGCAATGTTGGTTAGGGGCTCGTAAGTAAGCATTTCACTGTAAAGTCTAAACCTGTTGTATTAGGAGCATGTGACTAATACAATTTGATTTGATATGTAGGCTATGTGTGATGTTTTAAATGTATGTATTTCGGTCCTTGACTAATAATGTTCTGTACTGTTATGCCATGTTTCATGTGGACCCCAGGAAGAGTAGCTGATGCTTTTGCAGCGGCTAATGGTGATCCTAATAAATACCCTAAAAATGGAATTATTCACTGTCCTGGTTTTATCTGTGGCATGCATGCCATGCAACTTCTGGAGAAGTGTGAATGCGATCTGTAAGATGTTTCCAATATTTATATGTTATATTTGGGAGCGGTATAATGGTGAGTTGACATTCTCCCTTTCTTTTTAAATTGGATCTTTGTCCAGCTACTATGAAAAGTTTGGATGTGCGTGAAACAAATCAATTGCTATTTGTCACATGCGCTGAATACAACACCTTACCGTGAAATGCTTACTTGCAAGCCCTTAACCAACAAAGCAGTTTTAAGATTTTTTTTTAATAAGGTTTGTCAATGTGCGGGGGTACAGGTTAGTCGAGGTAATTTGTACTTGTAGGTAGGGGTAAAGTGACTATGCATAGATAATAAACAGCGAGTAGCAGCAGTGTAAAAACAAAGGGTGGGGTCAATGCAAATAGTCCTGGGTTGCAATTTAATTAATTGTTCAGCAGTCTTATGGCTTGCGGGATGAAGCTGTTAAGGAGCCTTTTGGACCTAGACTTGGTGCTCCGGTACCACTTGGCGTGCAGTAGCAGAGAGAACAGTCTATGACTTGGGTGACTGAAGTCTTTAACAATTTTTTGGGCCTTCCTCTGACACCGCCTAGTATATACAGTGCTTTCAGAAAGTATTCAGACCCCTTGACTTTTTCCACATTTTGTTTCGTTACAGCCTTATACTAAAATGGATTAAATTAAACATTTTCCTCAGCAATCTGCACACAATACCCCATAATGACAAAGCAAAAACAGGTTATAAAAAATGTAAGCATAAATTCCTTATTAATGTAAGTATTCAGACCCTTTGCTATGAGACTCAAAATTGAGCTCAGGTGCATCCTGTTTCCATTGATCATGTTTCTACAACTTGATTGGAGTCCACCTGTGATCAATTCAATTGATTGGACATGATTTGGAAAAGCACACACTTGTCTATATGAGGTCCCACAGTTGAAAGTACATGTCGGAGCAAAAAACAAGCCATGAGGTCGAAGGAATTGTCCGTAGAGCTCCGAGACAGGATTGTGTCAAGGCACAGATCTGGGCAAGGGTACCAAAAAAGTTCTGCTGCATTGAAGGTCCACATTCCATCATTCTTAAATGGAAGAAGTTTGGAACCACCAAGACTCTTCCTAGAGCTGGCCACCCAGCCAAACTGAGCAATTGGTGGAGAAGGGCCTTGGTCAGGGAGGTGACCAAGAACCCAATGGTCACTCTGACAGAGCTCTAGAGTTATTCTGTGGAGATGGGAGAACTTTGCAGAAGACAACCATCTCTGCAGCACTCCACCAATCAGGCCTTTATAGTAGAGTGGCCAGACGGAAACCACTCAATAAAAGGCACGCTTGGTGTTTGCCAAAAGGCACCTAAAGACTCAGACCATGAGAAACAAGATTCTCTGGTCTTATGAAACCAATATTGAACTCTTTGGCCTGAATTCCAAGCACCATGTCTGGAGGAAACCTGGTCCCATCCCTAAATTGAAGCATGGTGACAACGCAGGAGTGGCTTCGGGACAAGTCTCTGAATGTCCTTGAGTGGCACAGCCAGAACTCAGACTTGAACCCGATTGAACATTTCTGGAGAGACCTGAGCAGAGCTTGAGAGGATCTGCAGAGAAGAATGGAAGAAACTCCCCAAAATACAGGTATGTCAAGCTTGTAGCATCATACCCAAGAAGACTAGATGCTGTAATCACTGCCAAAGGTGCTTCTACAAAGTACTTAGTAAAGGGTCTGAAAACGTATGTAAATGTAATATTTCATTGTTATTTATTTTGATAAATTAGCAAAAATGTCTAAAACCTGTTTTTGCTTTGTCATTATGTGGTATTGTGATGTACTGGGCCTTACGCACCGGTCAGGATGCTCTCGATGGTGCAGCTGTAGAATTTTTTATTTTTGTATATATATTTTTGTTTACCCACTGTTTCTCCCAAATTTCATGATATCCAATTGGTAGTTACGGTCTTGTCCCATCGCTGCAACTCCCGTACGGACTCGGGAGAGGCGAAGGTCAAGAGCCATGCAAAACACGACCCTGCCAAGCTGCACCTCTTCTTGACACACTGCTCGCTTAACCTGGAAGCCAGCCGCACCAATGTGTTGGAGGAAACATCGTACAACTGGAGACCGTGTTACCGTGCATGCGCCCAGCCCACAACAGCAGTCGCTCGAGTGTGATGGGACAAGGACATCCCGGCCGGTCAAACCCTCCCCTAACCCGGACGATGCTGGGACAATTTTGCATCACCTCTTTGGTCTCCCAGTCGTGGCCAGGTGCGTCACAGCCCAGAATCGAACCTGGATTTGTAGTGACGCCACAAGCACTGCGATGCAGTGCCTTAGACCGCTGCGCCACTCAGGAGGCCCAGCTGTAGAACTTTTTGAGGATCTGGGGACCCATGCCAAATCTTTTCAATTTCCTGAGGGGGAAAAGGCGTTGTTGTGCCCTCTTCACAACTTTCTTGGTGTGTTTGGACCATGATAAATTGTTGGTGATGTGGACACCAAGGAACTTGAAACTATCGACCCGCTCCACTACAGCCCCGTCAATGTGAATGGGGGCTTGTTTGGCCCTCCTTTTCCTGTTGTCCACGATCATCTACTTTGTCTTTTTCACGTTGAGGGAGAGGTTGTTGGAGTTGTGCTTGGCCACGCAGTTGTGGATGAACAGGGAGTACAGAAAGGGTTAAGCATGCATCCCTACCCTTACCCCCTGGGGGTGGCCCGTCAGGAAGTCCAGGATCCAGTTGCAGAGGGAGGTGTTTAGTACCAGGGTCCTTAGCTTGGTGATGAGATTTGTGGGCACTATGGTGTTGAACGCTGAGCTGTAGTAAATGAACAGCATTCTCACATATGTGTTCCTTTTGTCCAGGTGGGAAAATGCAGTGTGGAGTGCGATTTAAGATTGCGTCATCTGTGGATCTGTTGAGGAACTGGAGTGGGTCTAGGGTTTCTGGGATGATGGTGTTGATGTGAGCCATGACCAGCCTTTCAAAGCACTTCATGGCTACCGACGTGAGTGATGTGGGGTAGTAGTCATTTAGGCAGATTACCTTCGCTTTCTTGGGCACAGGGACTATGGTGGTCTGCTTGAAACATGTAGAAACATGTATTACAGACTTGGCCAGGGAGACGCTGAGAATGTCAGTGAAGACACTTTCTTGTTGTCCCATCCAGGTGACTACCTCATGAAGCTGGTTGAGAGAATGCCAAGAGTGTGCAAAGCTCTCAAGGCAAAGGGTGGCTATTTGAAGAATCTCAAATATAAAATATATTTTGATTTGTTTAACACTTGTTTGGTTACTACATGATTCCCTATGTGTTATTTCATAGTGTTGATGTCTTCACCATTATTCTACAATGTAGAAAATAGTAAAAATTAAGAAAAACCCTTGAATGAGTTGGTGTTCTAAAACTTTTGACCGGTAGTGTATATTTTGTTTTTGTAAGCTGTTTAACAAACTATAATGGACTAACATTGTAATTGGAGTTCATTCCAAGGCAATACATAAAAGACTGTAAATACACAACTTAATGCAACCACATATTTACCCATGGAGCCCTTTCTGATTGGCCAGTGAGGGGCCAAGCCTCGACACACCCACAACTTGTTTATTAATCAAATCCCAGCCCTTTCGCACCATTGTCAGCAACTGTGACAATAATTGTGGTTGTGAAAATAGAAAATAAATATTTCTGACACTCCCCCAAACCTATTGCGCTACCGTCAGCGCTTAGATTGACCATTGCATTAGGTTTGTTTAAATAGAGCCCATGGCCTCTAGTTTCTGTGTTCCAAATTATATATTTATTTTACCAATCTAGTTACATGTCAAGAAAAAAAATCCAAGAATAACAATAGGTTTCACAGCTTTGCTTTGCACCCCTAATTACATCAAAGACTTCAATTGCATTGGAAATACAGTATATTTAAGAAACTACATCATGCAATTTGTCTTAGAAATTATATGGCTCTATCTATTAAATGGCGTCATCTTTCTGTTTTAAAAACATGGAACTAAAGTGTATGTTCTATTATGCACTTCAATTACCAGATGTATTTAGAACCCTAAAATGGCCGTTTAGAAAAATTGGAGAAGATATAATGTGTATGAACAAGTATAGACTTTGATATACTTTTTGGTTAGTTAAATACCTATACACCTGGTGGTGGTCAGTGTGGCTTAAAACCAATGACAAGACAGAATGGAGGGGAGGGTGCAGGCAGCTATTTGGAACAGGGCCCCCAGACAGTGAGTCCAACATTGTTCCCTGGTGTTGAAACAGTTAAGTTGGTAACAAGCGTGGCGGTTGGAATGGGTTGGCTCAGGATATGAGAGGGAAATGGCCTGAGTAAGGAAAGACTCGTTCTCAACTCGCTCAAATAGGAAATGGGCACTGATTCCAAGGAAATGGTCTGTGTTCCTGACTAATCATTTGGGCAGGCCTTCTACTGTGATCCAGCCTCTTCCTCCAGCAGTGCTGTCTGTGTGTCTATCTATCTGTTTGGACAGCACTGTGGTGCAGGGGCAGGGGGCAGGAACAATATAGGTCACAGAGGAGAGGAGAGGAGGGGGCAGGAACAGCACAGGTCACAGAGTAGAGGAGGGGGCAGGAACATCACAGGTCACAGGGGAGAGTAGAGGAGGGCGTAGGCACAGCACAGGTCACAGGGGAGAGGAGGAGAGGAGAGAGGAGAGGACGGGGCAGGAACAGCACAAGTTGGAGAGGGCAGTAGCAGCACAGGTCAGATCGGAGAGGAGAGGGCAGGAACAGCACAGGTCACGGAAGACAGGAGAGGGCAGGAACAGCACAGGTTACAGAGGAGAGGAGAGGGCAGGGCAGGGCAGGAACAACACAGGTCACAGAGGAGAGGAGAGGGCAGGAACAGCACAGGTCACACAGGAGAGGAGAGGGCAGGGCAGGAACAGCACAGGTCACAGAGGAGAGGAAAGGGCAGGAACAGCACAGGTCACAGAGAGGAGAGGAGAGGGCAGGAACAGCACAGGTCACAGAGAGGAAAGGAGTCCACTATTGTGTGGAGGAATATAATTGGCAAGGCTGTTAGGACGTGCCATGAGTCATGAGGAAGAAGGGATCCCATTGCTTACAGAGTTCCATATAAGGCTATGGTTTCTATCACAGCCTCATATCTTAGCTTTCAACAACTGAAATAATACAGGTAGCCTACTGGAACACCATTTGCTTCACTAACTGTCTGCTGGATGTGACAAGCACAGAATGAGTTGAGCAGTAGGGGCATCTTTTAACCACACACTATCAAAATAAAGAAAGTCGCACACTACATATATACTCTCCCAACAGTTTAATGGGTATTTACCAACGTTTCGGCATCACTGTGCCTTCCTCAGACCCTTATTTTGATAGTGTATAGTTTATTCGCCGTTAGTCAGCACCTCCACACAAACTTTTTTCTGGGTGTGGGCCAGCTCATGTTTTTTTATCTACTAGCATCTTTTAACCACAACATGGTTAGTTGATGATGTGTCTTTGTAATCACCATGTCACCATAACATCTAGGGTCACTACATCAAATGAGTAATAATGACAGATTGAGGCGCTCACTTAAAGATGCATTCTCAAACTTTTGTATCATTTCAGCCAGTAGTTTTGAATGTAGTGCTCACGCACGAGACAAAAGTGGTCCCAATTTTATGTGTACTACGTCATCCTTTTCATATGATATCCTACATACATGATAGGCTCGTATGATATTCTACATCAATGATAGGCTCGTATGATTTGCTACATCCATGATATGCTCGTATGATATGCTACATCCATGATATGCTCGTATGATATGCTACATCCATGAAATGCTCAAATAGAATGCTACATCCATGATATGCTGGTATGATATGCTAAATACATGATAGCCTCGTAGGATAAGCTACATCCATGATAGGCTTGTATGATATGCTACATGGATGTCGATTATGGCAGCCCCCCACACCGCTCTGATTCAGAGGGGTTGGGTTAAATGCGAAGACACATTTCAGTTGAATGCATTCAGTTGTACAACTGACCTTTCCCTCGGGGATTGCTGGGGCGCTAGCGCCCCACTCCCGACACTACCAGGTGAAATGTGAGGCGCCAAATTCAAAATCCAAAAGTTGAATTATTAAACATCCACCAATATACAAGTGTTCCATACTCATCAAAAGCTCTGTTTCTTGGCAATATCACAGCGTTGTCAGATTTCAAAAAGGCTTTACGGTGAAAGCACAACATTTGATTGTTTGAGGGTAGCACCTCACATATTCTTCCCATAGCCATGAATCCATTAGCCATCACGGCACACACATAACACATTTCACAGCGAAAACAAATCAATTACCTGTTGAAGAACTTCTGCTGAGGTCTTCTTAAGTGTCCAACGAAGACAATCCATGGTTCTTTTGTTAGAAAAAGTCATGTATTNTCCTATAGACTTCCAAAGGGACACTTCCTGATTTCCTCTTCTTCTCTGCTCTAAAGCATCTAAACAGAATCAAAACACTTTCTCGAGACTGTTGACATCCAGAGGAAGCGATCGGTACTGCATTCATATGCCCTTATAAGGGCATTTTCATGAGGGAGGGGTTCCAAATGAGGCACTCTGTGAAAACCACTTTTTCCAGGACAGAAATTCCTCGGGGTTTCGCCTGCCATATCCGTTCTGTTTTACTCACAGACAAATGGTTAACAGTTTTAGAAAATTCAGAGTGTTTCCTATCCAATGGTACCAAATATGTGCATATCCTATTTTCTGGGCCTGAATGGGAGGCATTTTACTTTGGGCACGCCAGGCTCTCCAAAACGGTCACCTCGTGTGCTCATCCCTAAGAAGTTTTTTAACTGAATTAATGTAATCACTGTTAAAGACACTGAGTGTATCCATGTAATCACCGTTAGAAACAAATGAATTAATGTACGAGTGCAAGCACACTACAGTCATACGTCTTCCTGTCATTCCCAGAGATACCAGCACTGGGGACCAGGGGGGCTGGGGAATGTGTGGGTTGGCTGTAGGAGCCCTTCCACTCTGCCACCCTCCTCAGGGACAGAAAGAAACGCCCTGCAGGGAGACCTGGTCCAGGGAACTGCCTTGCACAAGGGCAGAACGACAGATTTCTAACTTGTCAGCTCGGGTATTCGATCCAGCAACCTTTCGGTTATTGGTTACGGTGTATAACGGAGATGACATGAATTCAGTTAGGGTTTATAACGGTGATGACATTAATTCAGTGTTTATAATGGTGATTACATGAATTCAGTCAGGTTTTATAACGGCGATTACATGAATTCAGTTAGGGTTTATAACGGTGATTAAATGAGTTCAGTTAGGGGTGATAATGGTGATTACATTAATTAAGTTTGGGTTTATAATGGTGATTACATGAATTCAGTTAGGGTGTATAACGGTGGTTAAATGAATTCAGTTAGTGTTTATAACGGCGATTACATGAATTCAGTTCGCGTGTATAACGGTGATTACATGAATTCAGTTAGGGTTTATAACGTGATTACATGAATTCAGTTAGGGTTTATAATGATGATTACATTAATTAATTTAGTGTTTATAATGGTGATTACATTAATTCACTTAGTGTTTATCACGATGATTATAGGAATTCAGTGAGTGTTTATAACAGTGATTATATGAATTCAGTTAGGGTTTATAACAGTGATTACAGGAATTCAGTTAGGGTTTATAACGGTGATTACATGAATTCATTTATTGTTTATAATGGTGATTACATTAATTCAATTAGTGTTTATCATGGTGGTTACATTAATTCAGTGTTCATAATTGTGATTACATTAATTCAGTGTTTATTCCATCCTTTACACTTGTGTGTATAAGGTAGTTGTTGTGAAATTGTTAGATTACTTGTTAGATACTACTGCATGGTCGGAACTAGAAGCACAAGCATTTCGCTACACTCGCATTAACATCTGCTAACCATGTATATGTGACAAATTTGATTTGATTTAATGGTGATTCCATGAATTCAGTTAGGGTTTGTAACGGTGGTTACATGAATCCAGTTAGTGTTATATTACATGAATTCAGTTAGTGTGTATAAACAGTGATTACATGAATTATTTTATTGTTTATAATGATGATTACATTAATTCACTTAGTGTTTATAATGGTGATTACATAAATTCAGTGTTTATATTGATGATTACATTAATGCAGTGTTTATAATGGTGATTACATGAATTCAGTTAGTGTTTATAATGGTGATTACAGTAATTCAGTTCGTGTTTACAATGGTGATTACATGAATTCAGTTAGGGTGTAAACGGTGGTTACATGCATTCAGTGCGTGTTTATAACGGTGATTGCATGAATTCAGTTAGCGTGTATAACGGTAATTACATGAATTCAGCTAGGGTTTATGATGGTGATTACATGAATTCAGTTAGCGTGTATAACAGTGATTACATGAATTCAGTTAGGGTGTATAACTGTGATTACATGAATTCAGTTAGTGTTTATAACGGTGATTACACTAATTCAGTTAGGGTGCATAAATGTGGTTACATGAATTCAGTTAGTGTGTATAACGGTGATTACATGATTTCAGTTAGGGTTTATAATGATGATTACATGAATTAATTTGTTTATAATGGTGATTACATGAATTCAGTTAGGGTTTATAACGGTGATTACTTGAATAAATTTTTTGCTCATAATGGTGATTACATTAATTCACTTAGTGTTTATAATGGTGATTACATGAATTCAATTAGTGTTTATAATGGTGATTACATTAATTCAGTGTTTATAATGGTGATTACATTAATTCACTTAGTGTTTATAATGGTGATTACATGAATTCAATTAGTGTTTATAATGGTGATTACATTAATTCAGTGTTTATAATGGTGATTACATTAATTCAGTGTTAATAATGGTGATGAGATGAATTCAGTTAGGGTTTATAACAGTGATTACATTAATTCAGTTAGGGTTTATAATGGTGATTACATGAATTCATTTAGTGTTTATAATGGTGATTACATGAATTCAGTTAGTGTTTATAATGGTGATAAACAAAGGCAAATGCTTTCAGAACTTCAGAATACAAATGTATGTAATGTTCCAGTTTATTTACTCCTGCTGTATATCAATGTGACATGCTTGAGTATGATAAATGGGTTTAGATTAGAGTCCATTTTCACACCACTCTGCATTAATGTCTCACTTTATTCTTGTCAGGCGACTTGTAAAACAGATGAATGATAATGACCTTCAACAGGACTTCCTGACTCAGTCAGTAAATATTGAAAAGAGTGCCTTATCCTCATCCTCATAGCTCAGCTCCAGCAGAAAGGAAAATACAAAAATACAATACAACACTTTCACTGGTCTCTTTTTAATTAAGAACGTTATACCTTTGGAATTTCTGTTTTGTCTCAAACAGAACGGTATTCTATTTGTTGGACAATGTTTTTTTTATTCCGGTGGACTTTTTCCATGAAATCTAGGTTGTCGGTTGATAAAAGTCACACAAAAGTCACACATTTAGCATTTACATGCAGAGCTACAAATTATTTCATGATACTACATGATGTTTAGATAGAGCTAAAATGATGCTCCACCATAAAGACCATATTTATGATCTACTTTAACAATATCAATACATCTACATTATGCGAAAGTGAACAAGAAATGATCAATGCAGAATTACTTCTTACACTGTGACCAAACCAGCCCAAACCGGCTGCATCGTGCGCATGATCATTTTGTCTGTCCCTACCAGACGCGATCATGACACGCAGATTAAAATATCAAAACCAACTGAAACGATTGTATTAATTTCTGGGCTGGTCGTAACACATGAAACTTCCATAGACATTTAGTTAGTTAGCTGTTGCTACAGTGAGGGAAAAAAGTATTTGATCCCCTGCTGATTTTGTACGTTTGCCCACTGACAAAGAAATTATCAGTCTATAATTTTAATGGTAGGTTTATTTGAACAGTGAGAGACAGAATAACAACAAAAAAACGCATGTGAAAAATGTTATACATTGATTTGCATTTTAATGACGGAAATAAGTATTTGACCCCCTCTCAATCAGAAAGATTTCTGGCTCCCAGGTGTCTTTTATACAGGTAACGAGCTGAGATTAGGAGCACACTCTTAAAGGGAGTGTTCCTAATCTCAGTTTCTTACCTGTTTAAAAGACACCTGTCCACAGAAGCAATCAATCAATCAGATTCCAAACTCTCCACCATGGCCAAGACCAAAGAGCTCTCCAAGGATGTCAGGGACAAGATTGTAGACCTACACCAGGCTGGAATGGGCTACAAGACCATCGCCAAGCAGCTTGGTGAGAAGGTGACAACAGTTGGTGCGATTATTCGCAAATGGAAGAAACACAAAAGAACTGTCAATCTCCCTCGGCCTGGGGCTCCATGCAAGATCTCACCTCGTGGAGTTGCAATGATCATGAGAACGGTGAGGAATCAGCCCAGAACTACACGGGAGGATCTTGTCAATGATCTCAAGGCAGCTGGGACCATAGTCACCAAGAAAACAATTGGTAACACACTACGCCGTGAAGGACTGAAATCCTGCAGCGCCCGCAAGGTCCCCCTGCTCAAGAAAGCACATATACATGCCCGTCTGAAGTTTGCCAATGAACATCTGAATGATTCAGAGGACAACTGGGTGAAAGTGTTGTGGTCAGATGAGACCAAAATGGAGCTCTTTGGCATCAACTCAACTCGCCATGCTTGGAGGAGAAGGAATTCTGCCTATGACCCCAAGAACACCATCCCCACCATCAAACATGGAGGTGGAAACATTATGCTTTGGGGGTGTTTTTCTGCTAAGGGGACAGGACAACTTCACTGCATCAAAGGGACGATGGACGGGGCCATGTACCGTCAAATCTTGGGTGAGAACCTCCTTCCCTCAGCCAGGGCATTGAAAATGGGTCGTGGATGGGTATTCCAGCATGACAATGACCCAAAACACACGGCCAAGGCAACAAAGGAGTGGCTCAAGAAGAAGCACATTAAGGTCCTGGAGTGGCCTAGCCAGTCTCCAGACCTTAATCCCATAGAAAATCTGTGGAGGGAGCTGAAGGTTCGAGTTGCCAAACGTCAGCCTCGAAACCTTAATGACTTGGAGAAGATCTGCAAAGAGGAGTGGGACAAAATCCCTCCTGAGATGTGTGCAAACCTGGTGGCCAACTACAAGAAACGTCTGACCTCTGTGATTGCCAACAAGGGTTTTGCCACCAAGTACTAAGTCATGTTTGCAGAGGGGTCAAATACTTATTTCCGTCATTTAAAATGCAAATCAATTTATAACATTTATCACATGCGTTTTTCTGGATTTTTTTGTTGTTATTCTGTCTCTCACTGTTCAAATAAACCTACCATTAAAATTATAGACTGATAATTTCTTTGTCAGTGGACAAACGTACAAAATCAGCAGGGGATCAAATACTTTTTTCCCTCACTGTAGTAGTTTATCCTGGGAGATTAGGTTGTTATTTTACCTGATAGCACACATTCTTCTTCCCAACATAGACACAACTTATATAGAATACATCAGGAAGATGCAGTTTAGACATTGTTTGCTTATTGGCAAGACGTCTTTTATTAGAATACCTACATACTAAATTCTACAGTTCTACATCGTTTGTATGGTCGGTCTTCACAATGTGTGAAAGCTCTCCAAACTATATATTCCCTAAGCAATGTCGTACGTCGGCTGCAGGTGTGCGGGTTTACTATGGTCCTTTAGATGGTTCTTTGTAGAACTGACCCAGAGTAAAAAGGGAAACCTAGTTAGATCAAGCACCCACATGGGTTTGTATTTTCAGGAAAACTAATAAGGAAATGGGAGAGGCGGTACTTGCATTGTGTCGAGCATCTGAAATAGAACCATGTTAACTATCAGCGATGCATCACCTAGCCATGCTAGCTTCGCCCAGAATTTCATTTTGTTATTTTTTATTTCACCTTTATTTAACCAGGTTGGCCAGTTGAGAACAAGTTCTCATTTACAACTGCGACCTGGCCAAGATAAAGCAAAGCAGTGCGACACAAACAACTACACAGAGTTACACATGGAATAAACAAACGTACAGTCAATAACACAATAGAAAAAAATCTATATATATAGTTTGTGCAAATGAGGTAAGATTAGGGAGGTAAGGCAATAAATAGGCCATAGTGGCAAAGTAATTACAATTTAGCAATTAAACACTGGAGTGATAGATGTGCAGAAGACGAATGTGCAAGTAGAGGTACTGGGGTGCAAAGGCGCAAAAACATGAATAACAATATAGGGATGAGGTAGTTGGATGGGCTATTTACAGATGGGCTATGTACAGGTGTAATGATCTGTGAGCTGCTCTGACAGCTGATGCTTAAAGTTAGTGAGGGAGATATGATTCTCCAGCTTCAGTGATTTTTGCAATTCGTTCCAGTCATTGGCAGCAGAGAACTGGAAGGAAAGGCGGCCAAAGGAGGAATTGGCTTTGGGGGTGACCAGTGAAATATGCCTGCTGGAGCGTGTGCTACGGTGGGTGCTGCTATGGTGACCAGCGAGCTGAGATAAGGTGGCGCTTTACCTAGCAAAGACTTATAGATGACCTGGAGCCAGTGGGTTTGGCAACGAATATGAAGCGAGGGCCAGCCAACGAGAGCATACAGGTCGCAGTGGTGGGTAGTATATGGGCTTTGGTGACAAAATGGATGGCACTGTGATAGACTGCATCCAATTTGCTGAGTAGAGTGTTGGGGGCTATTTTGTAAATGACATCGCCAAGTCAAGGATCGGTAGGATAGTCAGTTTTACGAGGGTATGTTTGGCAGCATGAGTGAAGGAGGTTTTGTTGCAAAATAGGAAGCCAATTCTAGATTTAATTTTGGATTGGAGATGCTTAATGTGAGTCTGGAAGAAGAGTTTACTGTCTAACCAGACACCTAGGTATTTGTAGTTGTCCACATATTTTACATTAGAACCGTCCAGAGTAGTGATGCTGGATGGGCGGGAAGGTGCGGGCAGCGATCGGTTGAAGAGCATGCATTTAGTGTTACTTGCATTTAAGAGCAGTTGGAGGCCACGGAAGGAGAGTTGTATGGCATTGAAGCTCATCTGGAGGTTAGTTAACACAGTGTCCGAAGAAGGGCCAGAAGTATACAGAATGATGTTGTCTGCATAGAGGTGGATCAGAAAATCACCAGCAGCAAGAGCAACATCATTGATGTATACAGAGAAAAGAGTCGGCCCAAGAATTGAACCCTGTGGCACCCCTATGGAGACGGCCAGAGGTCCGGACAACAGGCCCCCCGATTTGACA
Organism: Hucho hucho; assembly: GCA_003317085.1. Taxonomy (NCBI): domain Eukaryota; kingdom Metazoa; phylum Chordata; class Actinopteri; order Salmoniformes; family Salmonidae; genus Hucho; species Hucho hucho. Next base: position 54,902 of record QNTS01002814.1, on the reverse strand, counting down.
CACTGAACTCTGTCTGAGAAGTAGGTGGTGAACCAGGCGAGGCAGTAATTTGAGAAACCAAGGCTGTTGAGTCTGCCGATAAGAATGTGGTGATTGACAGAGTCGAAAGCCTTGGCAGGTCGATGAATACGGCTGCACAGTATTGTCTTTTATCGATGGCGATTATGATATTGTTTAGGACCTTGAGCGTGGCTGAGGTGCACCCATGACCAGCTTGGAAACCAGATTGCATGGCGGAGAAGGTACGGTGGGATCCTAAATGGTCGGTGATCTGTTTGTTAACTTAGAAAGGAAGGGTAGGATAGATATAGGTCTGTAACAGTTTAGGTCTAGAGTGTCTCCCACTTTGAAGAGGGGGCTTTCCAATATTTTCCAATATTTTGGGATCTCAGACGATACGAAAGAGAGGTTGAACGAGCTAATAATAGGGGTTGCAACGACTGCGGCAGATAATTTTAGAAAGAGAGGGTCCAGATTGTCTAGCCCAGCTGATTTGTAGGGGTCCAGATTTTGCAGCACTTTCAGAACATCAGCTATCTGGATTTGGGTGAAGGAGAAATGGGGAGGCTTGGGCAAGTTGCTGTGGGAGGTGCAGGGCTGTTGACCGGTGTAGGGGTAGCCAGGTGGAAAGCATGGCCAGCCGTAGAAAAATTATTTTTTAAATTCTCAATTATCGTGGATTTATCGGTGGTGACAGTGTTTCCTATCCTCAGTGCAGTGTGCAGCTGGGAGGAGGTGCTCTTATTCTCCATGGACTTTACAGTGTCCCAGAACATTTTGGAGTTTGTGCTACAGAATGCAAATTTCTGTTAAAAAGCTAGCCTTTTCTTTCCTAACTTCCTGTGTATATTGGTTCCTAACTTCCCTGAAAAGTTGCAGATCGCGGGGGCATTTCGATGCTAATGCAATACACGACAGGATGTTTTTGTGCTGGTCAAGGGCAGCCAGGTCTGGAGTGAACCAAGGGCTATATCTGTTCCTCGTTCTACATTTTTTTGAATGGGACATGCTTATTTAAGATGGCGAGGAATGCACTTTTAAAGAATAACCAGTCATCCTATACTGACGGAATGAGGTTAATATCCTTCCAGGATACCCGGCCAGGTCGATTAGAAAGGCCTGCTCGCTGAAGTGTTTTAGGGAGCATTTAACAGTGATGAGGGGTGGTTGTTTGACCGCAGACCCATTACGCATGCAGGAAAGGAGGCAGTGATTGCTGAGATCCTGGTTGAAGACAGCAGAGGTGTATTAATGGGCAGGTTGGTCAGGATGATATCTATGAGGGTGGTTGGTTCATTGATAATTTGTGTGAGATTGAGGGCATCTAGATTTTAAGGACGGCCCGGGTGTTAAGCATGTCCCAGTTTAGGTCACCTAACAGTACAAGCTCTGAAGATAGATGGGGGGCAATCAATTCACATATGGTGTCCAGGGTACAGCTGGGGGCTGAAGGTAGTCTTTAACAAGCGGCAACGGTGAGAGACTTGTTTCTAGAAAGGTGGATTTTTAGAAGTAGAAGCTCAAATTTTTGGGGCACAGACCTGGATAGTATGACAGAACTCTGCAGGCTATCTCTGCCCCCTTTGGCAGTTCTATCTTGTCGGAAAATGTTATAGTCAGGGATGGACATTTCTGGATTTTTGGTGGCCTTCCTAAGCCAGGATTCAGAGACGGCTAGGACATCCGGATTGGCAGAGTGTGCTAAAGCATTGAATAAAACAAACTTAGGGAGGAGGCTTCTCATGTTAACATGCATGAAACCAAGGCTTTTACGGTTACAGAAGTCAACAAATGAAAGCGCCTGGGGAATGGGAGTGGAGCTAGGCACTGCAGGGCCTGGATTAACCTCTACATCACCAAAGGAACAGAGGAGGAGTAGGATAAGGGTACAGCTAAAGGCTATACGAACTGGTCGTCTAGTGTGTTCGGAACAGAGAGTAAATGGAGCAGGTTTCTGGGCACGGAAGAATAGATTCAAGGCATAATGTACAGACAAGGGTATAGTAGGATGTGAATACAGTGGAGGCATAGGCATTGAGTGACGATGAGAGAGGTTTTGTCTTTAGAGACACCATTTAAACCAGGTGAGGTCACCGCATGTGTGGGAGGTGGAACAAAAGGGCTAGCCAAGGCATATTGAGCAGGGTTGCAGGCTCTACAGTGAAGTAACACAATAATCACTAACCAAAACAGCAATGGACAAGGCATATTGACATTAGGGAGAGGCATGCGTAGCCGAGTAGTCATAGGGACCAGTGAGTAGGTAGGCGAGCTGGAGACACGGCAATTCAGACAGCTAGCGGGCCGGGGCTAGCAGGCTAGCAGAAGGGCCTTAGGGGAACGTCGCAACGGAATAGTCTATTGTAGCCCCCCCGGACGGTTACGTCGGCAGACCGGTCATGATGGATCGGCAGGGCTCCGTGTAGGCAGTAAAAGGGTCCAGGCCAATTGGCAAAATATGTATTGTAGCCCAAGAAATTGGATGATGGACCTCTTCAGTTAACAGTCCGATATGCTCTAGACAGCTAGCGGGCCGCGGCTAACAGGCTAGCGGATAGGCCTTCAGGGGACGTTGTGACGGAGGAGCCTGTTGAAACCCCCTCGGGTGGATTACGTCGGTAGACCAGTCGTGATGGATCGGCGGGTCTCTGTGTTGGCAGTAAAAGGGGTCCAGGCCAATTGGCAAAATATGTATTGTAGCCCAATGAGTGGCTGATGGACCTCTTCAGCTAGGCGGGAGATGGGTTCCAGGCTAACTGGTGAAAAGGTTCAGAACTTGCGGTAGGAATCCGGAGATGTGTTGATTTGGTGGAGAAAAAGCAGTCTTGTATGCTCTGGGTTGAATCGCTTTATGCAGACTGGCAGGAGTTGACCGGGCTAAGGTTAGCTGATGACCGCTAGCAGTGGATAACTGACTAGTAGCTAGTTAGCTGGCAAGCTTCTGTTGGGGGTTCCGGTTCAAAAGTATAGAAAATAGCAGATCCATACCACATTGGTTGAGGTGGGTTGCAGGAGAGTATGTTGAAATAAAAATATATACGATGTATATACGAGGAAAGAAAAGATATATATACACGAGACATGACAAGACAAAGACGTCTGAACTGCTACGCCATCTTGGAAGGCTCACCATGTGGTTACTAGCATACCGACAGCATGCTAGGTATTGCTAGTGTTACGGAACCGATTAGACAAACCTACTGTTACATTATACTCGATGGGACTAGGAGCCTTAGGCTTGCCTAATTGTTCTGTAACCTGACTAGGTGTGTGCATTAACGTGAAAGTATGTGTACGGACCGTGTTGGATGTGTGTGTGTGTGCCTGAGGACAGCGAACTAACCGAGATCCAGGACCAGCTCCGTGGGTCGGTTAGACCAGTTCCATCCTGACTCCCATGGGTCGGTTAGACCAGCTCCATCCTAGATCCTATGGGTCGGTTAGACCAGCTCAATCCTAGATCCCATGGGTCTGTTAGACCAGCTCCATCCTGACTCCCATGTGTCGGTTAGACCAGCTCCATCCTAGATCCTATGGGTTGGTTAGACCAGCTTCATCCTGACTCCCATGGGTCGGTTAGACCAGCTCCATTCTAGATCCTATGAGTCGGTTAGACCAGCTCCATCCTGAATCCCATGGGTCGGTTAGACCAGCTCCATCCTGACTCCCATGAGTCGGTTAGACCAGCTCCATCTTGACTCCCATGGGTCGGTTAGACCAGCTCCACCTGACTCCCATGGGTCGAATAGACTAGCTCCATCCTGACTCCCATGGGTCAATTAGACCAGCTCCATCTTGTCCCCCATGGGTCGGTTAGACTAGGTCCATCCTGACTCCAATGGGTCGGTTAGACCACCTCCATCCTGACTCCCATGGGTTGGTTAGACCAGCTCCACCTGACTCCCATGGGTCGATTAGACCAGCTCCATCCTGACTCCCATGGGTCGGTTAAACCTGCTCCATCCTAGATCCCATGGCTCGGTTAGACTAGGTCCATCCAGACTCCCATGGGTCGGTTAGACAAGCTCCATCCTTAATCCCATGGGTCAGTTAGACCAGCTCCATCCTGACTCCCAAGGGTCAGTTAGACCAGAGGATTATTGATTAGGATGATCAAAATATTTACAAAAAGACACTCAGATAGGCCGGTTGAAAATTAAAGAGGTTAACTACTGTAAAACAATCTAAAGGGTTAACTACTTTAAAACAAACTAAAGAAGTGAACTACTGTAAAACCAAATAGAGGTTAACTACTGTAAAACAAACTAAAGCTTTTAACTACTGTAAAACAATCTAAAGGGTTAACTACTTTAAAACAAACTAAAGAGGTTAACAACTGTAAAACAAACTAAAGAAGTGAACTACTGTAAAACCAAATATAGGTTAACTACTGTAAAACAAACTAAAGAGGTTTTTGTACTGTAAAACAAACTAAAGAGGCTTTCTACTGTAAAACAAACTAAAGATGTTAACTTCTGTAAAACCAAATAGAGGTTAACTACTGTAAAACCAAATAAAGAGGTTAACTACTGTAAAACCAAATAAAAACTGGCAGGCCTATGGCTACCTCTCTCTCAAGGATTAACCAACCTCCCAATTGGCCTTACCTGCACACTTTTTGGCCACACCGGACAGTAAGAATTTATTTTATATTATAGGAAGTAGAGTTTAACTCAAAGGAATTCAAACAAATTCAACATGAGTCTCATTCGCTTGACACATTTTTGGTCTAAAAGATATGTCACTTATTAATGCAAAGAATACACATACCATTTTATTTTTCTTTGTCTTGAGATGTGAGATTGTTCCCTTCCATACTACAGTGTTTGATGTAATGCATTCTGGAAAATAAAATAAATCTCATATTGTCACAAGGCTTGGTGTAGTTGGTGCAAAAGAGTCAGGCGCAGGATAGCAGAGATGAGCAACAGAACGTAGTTTACTCAAAATATACAAAGTAGTAACAAATACCACCAAATGGACGGACATAATAGTAGAACAATAACGCACACCAAACATGGGGAAAACAGAGGGTTAAATAATGAACATGTAATTGAGGAATTGAAACCAGGTGTGTATAAAACAAAGACAAAACAAATGGAAAAATGAAAAGTGGATCGGCGATGGCTAGAAAGCCGGCGACGTCGACCGCCGAACGCCGCCCGAACAAGGAGAGGGACAGACTTAGGCGGAAGTCGTGACACATATTTCAAAACATTAAGGGAATTATTATAAACAATCCACAGTATGATCTTGGAATATTTCCAGACCACTGTAATTACTTAAAATTGTTTTAGGAGAATGAGTTTAAAAATTAAAGGTTTCAGTTCTATGGTGATGTGTAGAATAAATAAAGCAATTGTAGTTTCATTTAATTAAATTCCACTTCCTTTAATTCAAATTCAATTCAACTTCTGCTTCATGTGTGGTGTGGACAATTCAAATTCAAGAATATAATTGGAATTGAAGAGCAATTCATAACTCAATTCAGAATTGACCACAACCGTGTAATCCAGTAGGGGCTGGAAGCTATAGTGAGCTTCGATTGGTCAGTTCAGATTTCCCAAATGTAGGTCCCGCCCTATTCACAATCCCTCGCCCATGCTTGTATCACCCAATGGTCCCCGCCCACTTCTCTTCTCTTCCAATAAAAATGAATGGCTTCTGTTGTTTCATCGCCCCACATCATCTTCAGTTAATCAGCACCTTTACATGCTGACTAGACCGCATTTTGATTTTGTTCACCCAAACCAGACGCAATCAGGACACGCAGGTTGAAACATCAAAACCAACTCTGAACCAACTATATTAATTTGGGGACAGGTCGAAAAGCATTAAACATTTATAGCAATTTAGCTAGCTATTTTTTTTTATTTTTATTTAATTAGGCAAGTCAGTTAAGAACAAATTCTTATTTAGAATGACGGCCTTGGAACAGTGGGTTAACTGACTTGTTCAGGGTCAGAATGACAGATTTTTACCTTGTCAGGTCACCTTGTCAACACTCTAACCACTAGGCTACCTACCGCCCCCTATCTTGCTATTGCTATCTCATTTGTCCTGGGATATAAACATTGGGTTGTTATTTTACCTGAAATGCACAAGGTCCTCTACTCCGACAATTAATCCACAGATAAAATGGTTAACAGAGTTCATTTCTAGTAATCTCTCCTCCTTCAGGTGTCTTCTTCTTCTTTGGACTTTATATGGTGGTTGGCAACCAACTTTAAGGTGCATTATCATCACCAACAGGACTGGAGTGTGGACCTCAGTTAATTTTTCAATCACCCACGTGGGTATATGCTCCTAAAAACCAATGAGGAGATGGGAAAGACGGGACTTGCAGCGCACAGTCACAAATGTAACCAATTTCTATTTTAGCGCCTGGCCACGCAGACCCTCGCGAGCAGTGTGGGTGCAATGATTGAATAACATGTATGTGTACATTTATTTTGCAACACTCGCTCACGCGACGCGAGCGGTGTGGTCAGCATGTTAGCGTTTGGCAATGCAGGCGCTTGTTGATGTGCACAAGCAGTGAGCATGAAATGATTGAATAACATGTATGTTCACATTTATTTTTCAATGCTCGTGCACCCAACGTGGCTGGTCTAGTCATGGTGTTAGGAAAAACACTTGCACATCTGAGTAGGCTTATTGCAGGTGTATGGTAATCATTTGATGTCTTTAAAGAAAATAACATCTTGCACTTGTCTGTAATACTTACGTATCGTAAGGACAGAATTCTTCTAACATTATTCACTGACTGTTTTGGAAACAGTCCAGTCCCTAGTGGGATTTTGGATACATCTACCCACCCAACTGATAACTATGCTGCTCCATATTTGGACAATGAAGTTCTCTGCTTTTCTCATCTGTTTTTGGAAACAGCAAATGCAACCAATGGACAAAAACATAATGATATAATGTCATCCAACAGTAATCAATCAGCATGTGGCTGTAAAGTAAATACTTCCTACTTTGCTTCATGTATAATCAGATGGTTTACTGCTGTACCACTGTTTACACTAGCATCTATCTTTCCCTTCCCCTATTCAGCAGATAGAGGGTGGATACTGGCAAGGGCTTCCTCTAGGTCCCTATTCACTTCCTCAGTAAAACTTTTGCCCAGACATCATCAGTCAGTGTGAACAATAGATGGGTTGGTTGTTTAGCAACAAAAGCGATGCGTGCACAACTATGGGGCAAAACAGACGGGGTTGGCTTAGACTGTTGACAACATATAAACTATATTTTGTCTCCAATGCTTATTGAAAACATAAATAAAGTTGCACAATGAGCACTTGTCTCTCAAATACATCGATACAGTTGTTGGTTAGCAAGCTAACAAATGTTTGCCATTTAACATCGATGTGACATCTGTCAAAACACCACAAAACAAGAACAAGATGAAACTAGCTGAATCGAGCCACTGGCGATTTCCCACATGGTAGTTTCTTGTCATTGTGCTAGCTATCTGGCCCTCCAGAATCACAACAACCAGTGGAGGCTCCTCAGAGGAGGAAGGGGAGGACCATCCTCTTCAGTGAATTTCATAAAAATAAAACTTTTGAAACTTTAAAGTTTCCCTTTTAGATTAAACTATACTAAAGATATCCACGTCACCAAATAATTTATTAAAACACACTGTTTTGCAATGAAGGTCTACAGTAGCCTCAGCATAATTCTGTAGGGTAACACCATGATATAGCTGGAGGACAGCTAGCTCCTGTCCTCCTCTGGGTACATTGACTTCAATAAAAAACCTAGGTGGCTCATGGTTCTCACCCCCTTCCATAGGCTTGCACAATAATTATGACAACTTCCGGAGGACGTCCTCCAACCTATCAGAGCTCTTGCAGCATAAACTGACATGTTGTCCACCCATTCAAAGGATCAGAGAATGAATCTAGTACTAAAAGCATAAGCTACAGCTAGCTAGCACTGCAGTGCATACAATGTGGTGAGTAGCTGACTCAAAGCTAGAGAAAGACAATAGTTGAAAAGTTTGGAACAAATACATTTCTTAAAAAAACAAGGAGAATAGAGAGAGAGGGTGAAAGAGAGAGAATGAGAGCTATCTATATTTGGTTGTCTTTTTTTTACTTTCAGTTGGCTAGAAAATGCAGCGAGCTAGTTTAGCCTTCTCAAACACCTGGCTCAAACAGAGAGGCATGCTATGTAGCTAGCTGGCTATGGCTATTCAACACTGGAACTCTTCAAAGTCAAGGCAAGCTTTTGTTTTTTTTTATTTATTGCCACCCGGGCCCGCTGGTGTAACTGCTAAACTGCTTTCTGACTGTACACTTAACTGCATGATTGTAGCGGAATTACTAACGCTTTCATGCTAGTAGTTCTAGTTGACTATGACGTGACAACGATGTAGGCTGTGACAACGATGTAGGCTAGGTTTGGCTAGGAAAGTTTTTTTTGCCTGGTCATAGACAGCTGATGTGTTGTTCACTGAATTCCACAAGTGAAGGGAAAAGGTGAGAGGAGGAGAGCGCGAAGATGGTTGCGAGAAGGAATTATACAACGAGCAAAGTGATCATGCTGTTTTTATGTTGCTGCTATGAAAGAGAACTGTGTGTGTGATTGGGGGTGTATTCATTCCGCTGAATCTGTTGAAAAACATTTCTTAAACGGAAGGAAACTGAATGAAACAGGGACAAATATACCTGAATTTGTTCAATAGAAACTCTCATTTGCAACTGTTGGACTAATGATTACACCCTTGATCAGCTAGATGAAGGCAAGAGTGTGCAAGGCGGTATCGAATGTGTCAATGTCTGTCACCTTGATTACTCAAAGTTCTCTCGACCTGTGCACCTTCGTTGTAAACTTTAATTCATATGCTAGGTTGTAGCAACCTCATGATGGGTATAGGTCAAATTCGAGTTTCATGTAGTATCCTAAACCTATCGATGTTACATTGAGCTGGGTGAATGAAATATGAATGACAGTCATCCAATATGCTGTAATAGAAATTAGGCCATGGTCATAAGAAATAATCATCCTCCCTCATCTTAAAAGTCACCGACCGCCACTGATGACAATACACAGACTTCCACCCCTTTGAAGTGCACACATCGTTTTCGTGACGTTGTCAGCTAACCCATCTATATCTCAAGCATTCCTCTGGAACGAACACACACACACACACACACACACACACACACACACACACACACACACACACACACTTCTTGTCCAATTAGCTTTAACCAGAAAGTCACTTTAACCCTACCTACATGTACAACTTAGCTCAATTACCTCGACTAACCTGTACCCCCGTACATTGACTCGGTACCGGTACCCCCTGCATAGCCTCGTTATTGATATTTTATTGTGTTACTTTTTTAACTTTAGTTTATTTAGTAAATAATTTCTTAACTCTATTTTCTTAACACTGCATTGTTGGTTAAGGGCTTTTAAGTAAGCATTTCACGGTAAGGTCTACACCTGTTGTGTAGACCTTACCGTGAAATGTGACAAATAAAATTTGATTTGATTTGAAATAATGTTTTTAAGGTCGACAGTGACAATTTATTTAGCTCTGTTTTTTAATTCTTATAATTCATCCACATTATGCACTTTGCTTTAAAAACCCATGTTCCCTACATCCAAACAGTGATTGGTCAAAGGGCAGATAAAAGCCTTCAGTTAAAAGTGAAAGCCCTCCTCTGCTCCCCACCAAAGGGATGATGACAATGCTGTAAGCCAAGTGGAAAGAGACACTAAATCAATGTTACCAGCTACTATGTGAGCCAGCGTGCGTGTAGGGCGAGAGGACAACATGGCGCTTTCTGAATGGGCGCCTTTGCCAGGCCAGTGGCGACCGTAGGGTGGAAATGTGAGTCTAAGTGACTGGTGTTATTGACTCCAGTCAACAAATGAGTCCATGTAATCCGTCTGACTTTGTTCCGTTCACTTGGCAGAGCGCTCTCATTAGTTCCCTGTGAACGCTCAACCTGTCAGCATGTCTGCTCTCCTGCCCACTGACTTCTGATT